>SDVV010038457.1:0-10731 GCA_016164225.1 Gammarus roeselii
ACTGACTCTATCCCTCCCACTGGCTCTATCCCTCCCACTGGCTCTATCCATCCCATTGGCTCTATCCCTCCCACTGGCTCTATCCCTCCCACTACAGCAACTCCTTTTCCACAATACCCTGTTCACATATATTCATCGGGTTATATCAGAGATACGAGTAACAAGGCTGGCCATATTAACCAGAAAGGAAACGATTCAACTCGGAGACGGTTACGTTAAATTGCTTCTTTCCAATTCTGTTTCGCATTGCCTCAACCGAGACGCTTGCAATGGTTGTGCTGCATAGGACCGCATTGAATTAATTAGCTGGGGTAGTAGCTGGGCCTAAAACGACGGGCAATCCTTAGTTTGATGCGTTCTTTTGATAAAGAATATTGTGTGGGAACGACTTCATAGATTACGTAACTTCTCAAATGGCTTATTTAATTAATCTATCATGACAAACAGTGCCTCGCAGATAAAAAATCGGAATGTTATATATTTCGAATACAAAATATTCCTGTATTCCTATAATGAATGTTTGCAGGTATCAATCGTAAGTTTTTTTCTGCCTATTCTCCTCTTATATACAAACCTTAGATTTTGCCACAGTTAGACTCGCGGCTGCCATCAAGCTCTGAGCTCCCTTTGGGGTTGATTCTGGAAAAGATGTTGCATTATAAATATTCTTTATTTCAGCTATATGAAAGTTTGGCAATGCTCATTAATGTGTGTATTATGAACCAATCATTGCAATTAGCTCCATCAAAGCCAGAACAAGTCGTATCAGGTGAATTAGCAAAATGTTCACATTTTCAACCGCAAGTCTTTTGATTCCCTGGTAGATTGCAATTTGCAACTCGTTTTGTCGACCGCCCGATCCTCAAAATTACTCATTTCTCCAACTAACTGATAGGGGGTTATTTAAAATGGAGTAAGTATGTATACATCCGGCTCTAAGAATCCTTTTACATGAACTCTAAAATGAACACACTTTGTATATCTTGAACCGTCAAATAGGCATTCTATCTCTGTACAGGCAACGTTTATCGATGCACTGCATAGTTGACGTTAGAACAAAGTCAAATTAAATCATAAATGAGGTTAAGTATTCATATTTCACATCACGTTGGAATAAAATTTTATTTAATCATGATTACATTTGAATGTTTCCAAGACCGTGTATTGCTGCGTCACGGTCTGCATGAAAAGATAACAAAGAGAACTGCCAGGTTAAATTACGTAGACTTCTATGTTTGAGGGCCACCGTGCCTAAGCCGCAAGTACATGAAGTAATAGTCCATTCAAGCGTTATAGGAGAAGAATGCGTTTTCAAATTTGCGTACATTACAGGAAAAGCTTTTACAAAATGAATACTTCAATTTTCGCCTTATCCAGAAGGAGAAAATTTGGCCTCGGTCATCGTATCCTACGAGGCGGTCACATTTCAGCCCGAAGCCATTGTTCAGGACAAATAATTGGGCTCGGGAGCAACAATGGCCCCGGCCAATGCGAAGGAAAGAAACGTGGAAAAATGAAAAAGCACTTCTTGTTAAAAGCGTGGACTCCATTTTGCCGCCAGGTGGTTTCTCCGGTTTATTGATACTATGAAGCACGCTCTTTAATTTAACTGTATTTATGGTGATGATGCTGCTTGATGATGCTGCTTTAACTGTATTTATGGTGATGATGCTGCTTGATGACGCTGCTTTAACTGTATTTATGGTGATGATGCTGCTTGATGATGCTGCTTTAACTGTATTTATGGTGATGATGCTGCTTCGAGCAGAAAACCCTGGCCGTAAAACAGTAAAACTCGGTGGTAAATGCGAATATATTTAATTACACGTTCCATAAACGAATAATTTCAAATGAATGTTCACCGATCATCTAATAGTATTCAATGATGGTTTTGAACAATAGTAAATAAAAATATTTATTTTTTGACCCAGAGGTGATGATGGTTCAGATGGTCAAACCATATATTAAATAACAACGCAACGTAACAATTTTTGAAATCAGACCGACACAACAGTTAAAGAAAAACTATCCATGGGAAATTTTATCGCGGTCGGACTCACCTCTCACGTTCAAATTAAATTGTAAAGAAGCCCTTCTCTGTAGGTTCCATGACTCACCTTTTACTTCGAGCTTCTTATACTCATCAAACATGACCCACTGTGTAGCCCAGCTCCCTTGGTCCTGTGAAGAAGAGAGGGTACCTCTGGTGAATATGTCCTGCTCTCATCCACCACCAAAAGTCAAAGGTTCTTTCAATTAGTAGAGTATTTAAGAATATGTATGTCATAAATCATCTACCTCACTGTGAACTGAGCCCGGGACAGCCGCATGACAACCCGGGTGCTGCACCCAATTTACTCAGACTGCATAAAAAAATTGATAATCTGCTGGTTCATGAACAACAACCACATCTTATCTACGATGAACCCCATCTTATCTACTTGTTGAAAGGTCGATCTCCAGAACATGAAATTGATCATCAGAGCGACGGATCTTCAATTAATTAAACGCAGCATTTTAAATTCAAAGCGAACGCGATATTCATTTAATATTTTTTCATGTTGATATGTTAGTCGCAAATAATATCCCTGGATATTGTTCGACGTGTTTACTTTGCCAATATATTTATTCGCGGGATATACAATAATTTTTTCAATTACTTTCCATGCTCCTTCCGCTGTCACTGGAGACTCACAAAATAAGAACTCAGGCAAAGAGCCACAATGGATGGTTCTACATCGTTAGCGATGGGCTCATGACTTAATCCGGATGGCATCAAGGTCATAACGTGAATAGAATCTGAGAGTTGTGAGCGAACGACCGTAAGTGAGACATTCTGACCGGTCTCATATATGGTGTCATTCATGCTAGCCAACACCGTGGGACACAATTAAGGTGTCATGCTACTTAACACCGTGGGACACAATTAAGGTGTCATACTAGCCAACACCGTGGGACACAAATAAGGTGTCATGCTACTTAACACCGTGGGACACAAATGTGGTGTCATGCTAGCCAACACCGTGGGACACAAATATGGTGTCATGCTAGCCAACACCGTGGGACACAAATATGGTGTCATGCTAGCCAACACCGTGGGACACAGATAAGGTGTCATGCTAGCCAACACCGTGGGACACAAATAAGGTGTCATGCTAGCCAACACCGTGGGACACAAATAAGGCTACTAACTACCTGTTGGGAGGGGACAGGAGACTGTGCAGCTAACAAAAATAGGAACTCACATCCCTGACAATGTGTTAGATGAGTTCTGCTTTACCAATATTTCAAGGTTAATACGTTCAAAATAAGGATTTTTTTTAATTCATTGCATCATAACGTTCTCATTGGTCAACGCCAAAACACCTCTTGCATCCATGATGCAGAGTCCGGATGATGTGGTCATGTTGGTCAAATTGGAGAGTTCCATAGCGGCGAAACGAAAATTCTCGTGGAAATATGAACTTCAGTTGGCCAATTGTAGAAATATGAACTTCAGTTATCCAAGGATATGAACTTCAGTTGGCAGAGGTAGAAAATGAACTTCAATTGGTCATTCTAGAAATATGAACTTCAGTTGGTCGTTGTAGAAATCTGAACTTCAGTAGGTCATTCTAGAAATATGAACTTCAGTTGGCCATTGTAGAAATATGAACTTTAGTAGGTCATTCTAGAAATATGATCATCAGTTGGCCATTGTAGAAATATGAACTTCAGTAGGTCATTGTAGAAATATGAACTTCAGTTGGCCATTGTAGAAATATGAACTTCAGTTGGCCATTGTAGAAATATGAACTTCAATTGGCTATTGTAGACACAAACCAAGCTTTTCGATTCAGTCAACCCTCATTTTATTTAATTAATTGCTTTGCGGTTGAAAAAAATTACATGTATCAGACCATACATTTCGTATAAATATAAAAATTTATGAAATGGTGTTTCCTATCTTAAATTCGATCTAACTTTATATTGCCATATTCTTTCATCCTATGTTAACGTCACGAACAACAGTTCGGACCCCTAATTCAGCTATTTTCTCAGTATATTTAAGTTTGACGCCCCTTGCTATCAACTTTGAACCATGCAACTGTTGCGTAAATTGGCATCAAGTCTGTCCTTCTCATAAGTAATATAAAATGCTATCAACATTATAAATTGCAAACTAATTTAAAATTTAATTAATGAATATAAATTATAAAAATTAGGTGACTGATAATACGAGAGAAGAAATACATACTTGTTTATAAATAGGTCAAATTATTTTCACTTTATAGATGAGAAGAAATACATACTTGTTTAAAAATAGGTCAAATTATTTTCACTTTAAAGAAGAGAAGAAATACATACTTGTTTATAAATAGGTCAAATTATTTTCACTTTATAGAAGAGAAGAAATTCATATTTGTTTATAAATAGGTCAAATTATTTTCACTCTATAGAAGAGAAGAAATACATACTTGTTTATAAATAGGTCAAATTATTTTCACTTAATAGAAGAGAAGAAATACATACTTGTTTAAAAATAGGTCAAATTAT
Source organism: Gammarus roeselii (assembly GCA_016164225.1). Taxonomy (NCBI): domain Eukaryota; kingdom Metazoa; phylum Arthropoda; class Malacostraca; order Amphipoda; family Gammaridae; genus Gammarus; species Gammarus roeselii. The sequence goes on from SDVV010038457.1 coordinate 4,537, forward strand.
TTTCACTTTATAGAAGAGAAGAAATACATACTTGTTTATAAATAGGTCAAATTATTTTCACTTTATAGAAGAGAAGATATACATACTTGTTTATAAATAGGTCAAATTATTTTCACTTTATAGAAGAGAAGATAAACATACTTGTTTATAAATAGGTCAAATTATTTTCACTTTATAGAAGAGAAGAAATACATACTTGTTTATAAATAGGTCATTTTTTTTCACTTTATAGAAGCTCGTCAGTTGAAATCGGGAATCAAGAATGAATGTTATTTGTAAAAATACCGGCTTCATAGGTCCATTTATCTTTAGACAAACATCTATGGACAAACTTGAATAGTAAAATTTAGGAAAATGAATTAGATTCATAATGACTCTAAAAACAATGTTAAGCACCCTGCTACTTTTAATTGAATATATTACTATGGTCCCTGACACACCTAGAAAATATATAGTATTATTGTTCAGAAATAATATAGAAGTTACCGCGACATGGGCTTGTGAACGCCAGTTATTCACGTTGTAGGCCCATCGACCGCAACATTTGTACTATGCTCATCCCTTTTGCCAATAACGAAGTGTTGCCAAATGTATAACTGGATTTAAAGAGTTCATTACAGTTTCATAGGTTCACTCTTTAGCTACCTTTAGAGAGACATGATGAGTGAAATGCACGAAATTAGTCTTATTCGTAAAGATACTGAAAAAATTGTACAGATAACCATTTGGTTTCTGGAATTTAATATGAAGGTCACTGCCTCAAATATCGGTAATATAACATGGCTTTAAAATATATGTCCTTCAAATTTCATCGGTCAATCCAAAAATTGATATTTAATCCATCAATCATTAGGATCAGAAATTAAACTTGTAATGCTGGAGTAAAATGATTACTTATCTTTTGGTGATGTGGGGCAGTAGTTCAACTGTGAAAAAAATCAGAGCGAGAATTGCAAGTAGTCTAGACTTAAATTCGAGTTCTTTTGTCGTTCTATTGAGAAACCTGAGGGTGGCATTCAGTTTGGAACACAGTTTTTCAACATTATGTCCAATGGTCGTATTAGGATCAAGTCAGACTCCAAGATTTTGTGCTCATACAGTCAATAACCAAATTCTCAGGTACTCTCCTTGTATTTGCTTTTGTTCCCATGAAAATGCACTGGGTCTTATTTGTATTACCTTTAAGCCCATTCGAAGAATACCAATCAGTTGTGTGGTTCAACGCAGTTTCCGCATCCTCCTTCAGCTGTTTTAATTGGGTTGCCGGTCTTGCAAACAACAACTGAACATCATCAACATATATTTCCATTCTTGCGTTGTCGAGAGGCTTTCCACAATTATTAATTGTCATTAATAAACAGAAGAAAAAATACGGTCTGAGAGTTGATCCACGTGGAACTCCAAAAATTACCGGTCTTTGAGAAGATGTATTCATTCAGTCTAGCACAAGATTGGGATCGATGCCTGAGGTAGCTTTCAAACCAGGATATTAAGTTGTGAAAGTCTAGTAGCACGAGTAATGATAGACAGTTATGGTCTATAGCATAGTATACCAGTTCGGAAATTTTGAGTAGTGCGTCTTTAGTGGTCGTCATCCGTCTGTTAGCCTACTGACATTTATTGATCAGGTTTGCCCCCTCTAGGTAGTCAAGGAGTTGACGTGTAATAATCTTTTCCAAGATTTTAGAAGCTACTGGTAGGAGGTTTATGGGTCTATAATTTGAGGGGGCGTTTACCTCCCCCCTTTCATGGATAGCTTTGATGAGCGTATATTTCCAATTTTAAGGGAAGGTATTTGTGGCAATGGATGTGTTGATGAGCAGCTGGAGATATGGCAGAACAATTTTTAACCCGTCCTTGAGGTACTGCAGCGCTATGCCATCGTCCCCACAAGAATAGGTGTTTATAAGCCAGTAAATGATTGATTTAATCTCATGTACTCTTGCCGGGCTCGGTGACCACATTTGGTCATTCACGGGTAATGAGTTCTACTAGGAGGCAAATGTGAGCCGAATTGGCGTTTGTGTTGCCGGGGTTTTACGCGCTCCCGTAGTAATTTTATTAGGCTCGATCATAACCTCTTCGTGTGTGTGCTTTCTAACGTTAGCGGAAACGTCATTGAATGATTCGTCTGTTTCTGCAGATTTTAAATAATTGAACGACTTTTTTGGGTTGTTGTGGGGCAAAATGTTCCCATTGATGTCCCCTCGCTCCGATTCAGCGAGGCTTGCGTGCCTATCAGTTTTCGGACGCTTTTTTTCAACGAGTCGGAAGCCACTCATAAAACGCTTAAAACCCGCTGTTCATCATTTGGATCTTTCTTATTTGTGTTGTTGCTATTTTTCATTGCTGGCTTCTTAATAACCCTCTGAAGATGTATAGGGTTTTTGTTTCCTGATTCAGTGCAGGAGTCATCCAGGTGTTTGGAGGGTCTGTTATTTTTTTTGTAACTACTGGTGCTACTGTGTCGATAGCTGCTAAGAAAGTGTCTTTGAAAATGATTGATTTCAAGCCTTCTTGATGTTATAAAAGTTTGGCAAAATACATAAATTTTGATTCATATGCTTGCATTAAATCTTCACAAATCGTGAAGTCCAATCTTCGCAATTTTTTTTAATGTATTATTCCACTCACCTCAACATTACCATGGGCAAACCCCCTCATTCTGACCGTCAGTCTCCTAAGGGATAATTACGCCCCGGCTCATATTAGTAGCGTTATCCCTCCAATATTTTTGCTGACGAGCCTGCACTTGTTAAAGAAAGTTAGAATTCTTGCGTTGACTCTTCTAAAATATTTGTTTATCGACAAATCAATTTTAGTGCTAAGCTCCAGTCAAGACAGGGGTTGACATATGTAATCTCTTGAACTCTCAAATCTTATAGAGATTGACTGACCTTCGTAGGGTGCTGGTGCTTCTGTGAACCCTTATCCAGCAGGTAGACGGGCGACGTCTGCGTAGACAGCTCGCGAGACCTATTGGCGCCTCCACGCCTTTTCTGATAGAAGAGAAAAAATGATTTGGTTAATAATGATAGACCGACCAAAATTATCATCGATGTTACTCGGATCTTCTACCAATTAAATCAAAGTCTTAGATGCACAAGCGCTGTTAAGACACAGCCATCCAAAAGTTTTAGAAAAGAAATATAGTAATCTCTGTCAACACATAACCTCTCTGTCGTTAACTCTTGTCCAAAGCGCTCTCTGTCAACACATAATCTCTCTATCGTTAACTCTTGTTCAAAAGCGTTAACTGTCAACACATAACCTCTCTATCGTTAACTCTTGTCCAAAGCGCTCTCTGTCAACACATAACCTCTATCGTTAAATCTTGTCCAAAAGCGTTCTCTGTCAACACATAACCTCTCTATCGTTAACTCTTGTCCAAAGCGCTCTCTGTCAACACATAACCTCTGTCGTTAACTCTTGTCCAAAAGCGTTCTCTGTCAACACATAACCTCTCTATCGTTAACTCTTGTTCAAAAGCGTTCTCTGTCAATACATAACCTCTCTATCGTTAACTCTTGTCCATAAGCGTTCTCTGTCAATACATAACCTCTCTATCGTTAACTCTTGTCCAGAAGCGTTCTCTGTCAATACATAACCTCTCTATCGCTAACTCTTGTTCAAAAGCGTTCTCTGTCAACACATAACCTCTCTATCGTTAACTCTTGTTCAAAAGCGTTCTCTGTCAACACATAACCTCTCTATCGTTAACTCTTGTTCAAAAGCGTTCTCTGTCAACACATAACCTCTCTATCGTTAACTCTTGTTCAAAAGCGTTAACTGTCACCACATAACCTCTCTATCGTTAACTCTTGTCCAAAAGCGTTTCTACAACAACGAATTTAATGAAATCTGTTATAAAAACCATAGACTCGTCTTCTTTTCTGTTAATAATAGTAATGTGTAAGGGATATAAGAGCAATGACTTTGCGGCAATCACCATCTGAGATTTACTTCCTGTTGTGCACAAAAAATACAATAACTACATTATTTATTAACAAAATTAAAAAATAAAAACATATATACTTCAATATTTTTTTTAACAAGTTCTCATCCAGCTCCACTCATCCCCACACTGCCTGAATCAGTTTATAAATATCACTGACTTTGCAATACTCTTCCCACTGTTCGATGTAGAAGAGGTGTTCGGGGCCACTGGTGTCCACGGACGTGTTTTCTTGCTGGTACAAAACAATGGTCGAGGTCTCCTGAAGGATGACTCGCATCGTTGGATATTCCATGGAGAAAATACGAAGTGTAATTTGTCTATGTTATAAATAGCCCCCTCTTCTTTTTATACTCTTTGCTACATGCGGTAGAGCTAAATGACATGTTGCCCATTACTTGTGGACGAGAATCATTTCATCACTCTCGAATAATGGTTTGAATAGTTTTCCTATTACAGTATGTTGCACAGATTACTCCTGTTTATTGATATACTTCTGTCGATATGCTTTCGTTCAGACGGCTTCTGGTCTGAAGAGCATCTATACTTTTGTGTGAAGAAAAAGGTTTCTCACAAGGAAGCGTCCCCACGCGAGCAATTAGGTTCCATAAGAAATTATAAAAAAAGATCCTAAATAGTTGTTAATTAATAAATGAACTGTCTGAGCAGGGATTTGATTTAGAGATATAATCAAACGATGTTAAAGCATGTATATTTCGAAACCATGGCTAAAACCACAGGAAATAAACATTCACCACTTTTCGTACCACGTAAACACTAAAAGACGGTGAACTTTTATGTTTCATTGTGTAAAAATTGCTCGGCACTGCAACTCGGATTCAAAATGAACTCCCGAATTGATGAACAAAGTCTGGATCGCCTGACTACTTCTTTGGGTAGGCCGTGACTCGACTCAAGGACTCCGCCCTGCCAGGCTGACAGGAGAGGGTTCAAAGGCACTGTCAACAGTATTGCTCAGTAACATTTTCCTAAACGATGACACTTTCCATCAAGTGTTTATCGCACTGTGTGATCGTTGAACGCGTATTATCCCGTGAGTTACGAACACTCGCAATCGTTGCCAGGCGCGTTGCTATGGAAACAATGGGTATGTTGTCGTTGCTATGGCAACGTTATTGGAGTCTGAGTGGTCACTTAATTCATGCACTCGCAAAATAACCTAACTGTCCACGCCTTGACCGCGTGGTCATGAACAAGGAAACCCCGACGATGCTGACATGTCGACTAACAGAGGTTTTTAATACCAAATTCTTTTCAAAAGAAATGTTCACGCTTTGGCCTAGCGATGTGCAACATGAATGAAAATACGACGTCGCTGCTATAGCAACGTCAAACAGCAACAATAAAGAACATCGATGTCAGAAATTCATGTTTATCAAAATTAAGAGTAAAATGTCGTTACCTACTCGACACTATATAATGTGAATCAAATGCTAATTATTAAAATAAAATGTTTGTGTTTCTTTCTTTTGTACTTTTACCGCATTATTCTCAGGATATCGAGTGCCTTTCAGGAATATTCGCAAATGATTCAATCACTAGGCCGCAATTTCAGTCTCTAACCAACTACAGCAAACAAAATGATACAAATCTAATTCCTATACTACTGGACATTGCGTATAAAATTCCAGTCGGAAAAATGTGTATGAGGAGTAATTTCTGCATTGAAAAAACTTCTATGGTTCATAGCCAGGAATCGAACCCGTGGTCTCTGATGTCCGTAACATGCATGCAATGAAATAAATGAAGTTGTATAATTATTAACTCCCGCATCGACGATTACAGCATAGATGCTCAGCAGGTCATAAAGTTCATGGTCCTGAGAAGGATCCTGCGTAGTTGAAGGAGGATCACTGAGGTGAAGGGATGCCGTAAAGTAATGCCGAACCATATCAACATGAGTCAATACAGAATTATAATTAAGCTCTATTATGTAGAACTACCAATTATGTTTGAATGTTCGAAGTGAAGGTGCAATTCCTTTATCCCCAGACGATGTAGGACAATCATGCGAGCATTTGTTTTGAGTTTTTTTCTTATGAACACAAACTTTGAAAAGACAAACACAAGAATTTTGTAGTTGTGTATTGAATCGGAACAATAGTTCTCGTAAACTAGTTTAGAAATATTTATGAATAAAGTACCACGAAGAGTTGGATGGAATCGGAATATATGTCGTAATAGGCCATCCATGACGGTGATTGAATAAACGATTCTAT
>SDVV010038459.1:0-10731 GCA_016164225.1 Gammarus roeselii
TAAAAAAAAAAAAAAAAAAAAAAAAAAAAAATAGTAATAATAATAGAAATAATAATGATAATAATAATAATACTAATAATGATAAAAATAATACTAATAATGATAATAAATTTTTTTGAAGCACTCGATGGTACAATAATGATAACACAGAAACAAGTTTGACAGCATTCCTACCAATACATTCAAATTGCGCACCAAAAGAACATACATGGAGACAAGACAAAGTAGGGCTGAAATACGCGACATAGATTCCTAAGTTGAGTTAGCGACAAGTGCGACTGGATACATTAGTATGTCCCTCTCCCAAAATGACTGTATATACTAAAGCTCATTTTTGAGAAGGAAAGCACATAGCCACCTGTCAGCCACTTATCAGGGACGTAACCCAGCCTGCCATTCACGTACGTCCAATGGGCCTACCACAAGGAAAGGCAGACAGTTGTCATATATTATTTCTGTTTACATCGGGATTTTCATGCACCAGCACGATTCTGTCCCACCTCTCTATTATTGGAGATAATTCGTATCCCTCATTATTACACAAGGCCTCCAGGGTGGGATTATCAGATTTTATAATACGCTCCTGGAATCTATAGGCGCTTTTTCTAGCTCGTACCTTGAGACAGTCAACAACATATGCTGCAAATACAAAGCTAGCACTCGTTCTTCTAGGTACACCAACCAACCTCCGGAAAATATCATTCTATGCTACTCTCAGTTTACTGATAGTGGCTCTCGTAAATTTACACCACAGTGAGTTACAGTAGATAGGGTAGCAGTAGGTTTAAAGGAGCTGTATTTTTACATCTGTCGTTCAGAAGTTAAATTTCCTTATAGGCTGATTGCCAACCGTGTTTAATTTCCGGAATCGCTTAGAGATATCAGCATTGTCACATCGGTCGTTTGTTATTAAGGGACCTAAGTAGGGGAAACTGTCCACATAATCCAACTGAGCGACATTTAACACATTTTTCGTTCAAAACTGGAACCTTTGCATGGTGCGCGGATTTACTAGCATACAAACAGATTTGCTAGTATTGTACTCAATGTCTAGTGTTGCGGCCTCCGCCTCGCATATATTTGGCATAATTTGAAGAGCATCCACATGAGGAGCCAGTAGGACCATATTGTCGGCATAGCTATTTGCGTTAATACAGCAGTCCCCAGTATGACACCCATCACGGCTTAGAGCTAGACGCTCGTGTAGGCTATCTACATACATTGAACGCACGTTGTTGTTGGTCGTATCAGTATCCTAGTAGTTTTATGATGTGCACAGGCGCCCTTTTTACAATTAGTTTCTTGAACAGGGCCCAGTGATTACGCGGTCGAAGGCATTTTCTTGAAGCCAAATTGGTTGGATGTTGTTTGGAGGCATTCGCCTAGTCTGTTCTGAATCACAATTTCTAGTAGCTTCGACGCTGCAGTAGCAATTAATATTGGTCTGTAATTGCCTACATCAGTCGCACATTTTGTCTTTGTATTAATGGGCTCTACAACTACATCCATGAGAAGCCTTGGTAGGTAGTTAGACATAGGACAGCCAGTGAAGGAAGTAGACATGGCATGCAGGAATTGAACAGGACCATACCTAAAGACTTCTGCTGGTATACCAACCTTCCCTACAGCTTTTCCATTTTTTAATCTCTTAACCGCTGATCTAAGCTCCCACATATTGACTTCATCATCATTATGTTATCATTATTGTTTCCCTGGTTGAGGCAGCATCATTGTTGACACTGTTCATTATACCATTGAAGTGGTCACGCCACATATCGGCAATATTTCCCTCCCTTGTTATACCACTCACACATGGTGAAACAGAGCTGTCTCGGTTTCAGATTTTTTATCTCTTTCCAGATATAAATCATCCACCCATTAATCATTTTCTCACACGAACTTATTGCACGTAATTTGTCCATATGTTTCTGACAGAAGCGAAGTGCGTATTTGCAGGCGTTATTCGTTCTGTTTTTTTATCTATGCATGGGCCATTTCGCGGTTTCCCAACATTTCGCCATTGCACATAGGCCGCTACGCTGGCGTCGTGCAAGACAGCCACATGCCTGGTCCAACAAGAGACTCGGTGCATTCCGCGCGGCGTTTTTTGTCCTGAACGCTTCTCTCACAGACACCAGAACTGCATTACATATACACCCATACAGCTCATCTAATTTATCCATATCAGCATTTGCATGTATTTGAATCAACTCTGGTGTCAGAACAGTTAGCTTATTCATATGAATTAAGCAAACATTTTTTTTTTGCAATGTCATTGAGGTTGCACCCTTCTGCCATCATAAGGAGCGCACGTAGTGACAGCTCTGCATGAAGCGGCAAGTAATCTGACAAAGGCGTATATTCCCAAACATAAACCCGAGTTACATTGTTGGTAATTGCTGGGGTAAGAGTAAAGTGATGGACATTTAACTGATCTCCCGTTGTGCTTAACATGAGTATGCGTGTCCATTGGCAGCAGTACAACATCTACAAAGTCTAGTTCACTGTCCACAAGAAGTATCTGCCATTCGCTAAATGTTCTGCTGCCTGGGTGACAGTTAAAGTCCCCCATAATACGAACACGAAGAGCATAAACTCTCGTCCTTCTGCAAAAGCACTCACAACCGCGATCGCAGCAACTCCATCAAAACACGCTTCACCGAAAGCAGCTGCTCCCGCGAGCACTTACGATCAAAAGAAAGAAATACAGATACAGATACAGACACTAGGCCGATTCCCCCAGAAAGGGGGGTGGCCGACGGCAGAGCGCACCTCACACCCTCATACGCTCCTACTCACACCCTTTTGTGCTAAAAGGTCAGGCCGACACCCCGCAACATTCACTCTAGATCACGAGTGCAGTCCGAGGATCCGTCGTCAGCAGCAGGGCCCGACAACGGGATGTCAAGGGCGGAAAAGCACACCAGAGCAGCGTAAAAATCAACAATTCACAACCATTCTCCACTCACGCCTGTTCATTGCACGCTCTCTCGCCACCTTCACATTCATGTCTCTCCTTCCCAACGCCTGCTTAACACCTTCCATCCATCCAAACTTCGGTCTACCTCTAGGCCTGCGACCACTTGCCTCCGCATTCATCTTTCACCAATCTTACTTCATCCATCCTCTCCATGTGCCCAAACCATCTGAGAATCCGTGAATCCACTCTGAGCTCCAGCTTCTCCACCATCCCTGTTCTGATTCGAACCACGCCGTTGGTGATCCGGTCTCTCAGCGTTACTCCAGCCGTGCTCTTCAAACATTTTATCTCGAAAACATCCAACCTTTTTCTCCTCTCTGCTCTCACCCCCCAAAGTCTCAGCTCCGTAGAGCTGAGACTTTGGGGTTGCTTCCATCACCAACGTCCTACAGCTCATTACACTCTTTAGTGCACCCAACACTTTACATCCCTCCTTCACTCGCATCTTCACTTCGGTTTCCACAAGTTCAGTTATCTCCACATGGGAGCCCAGATACTTGAAACACTGAACTTCCACCAAGAACACTCCATTTAGGGTGACACTAATTTTGTTCGCATCGACAGTCATCGAGCGTCCCATTACTTTACTCTTACCCACGTTCACTCGAAGCTTCCTACTCTCACACGCTCTACCAAACTCAGACACTAGCCTTAATATCTTCTCTTCTGAATCCGCAACCAGGGCCGTATCATCAGCAAATACATCACGCAACCTTGTCTCAGTCCTACTTTCACTGTGAACCAATCACTCACCTCGGCTGCAGCATAGAAACTCCGCACCGCTTTAAGAAGATATCCGCCCACTCCATACAAACCCAACACTCTCCACAGTGCTTCCCTGTCAATCCTGTCGTATGCCTTCTCCAAATCCATGAAGGCCCAGAACACATCATCTCCTTTGACAAGGTACTTTTCACAGACCTGTCTCACTGCAAAAATCTGATCGGTACACTCTCTACCACTTCTAAAGCCAAACTGTTCCTTTCCAATTGCGCAGTTTGTAGAGTCTCTAATCCTTTTGTTCAGCACTATACCCGTACAACTTACCAACAACGCATAACAGACTGATACCTCTCAAGTTGCAGCATTCATTTTTATCTCCTTTGCCCTTATACAGCGGAACAATGCAGGCACTGCGCCACTCAATCGGTACCACGCCTGCCACAAAACACAAGTTCAGTGACCTCATCAACTATTCGACAATCGTTACTCCACCATTCTTCTGGCACTCGGTCGCAACGCCATCCAAACCAGGGGCTTTCCCTGCTTTCATCATTTCCACCGCCTCCTGCACCTCTTCCCTGGTAATGTCCACCTCTAGTCTTTTTCCCAAAACTGGCATCCGAGCACCACCACCCACAGCAACAGTGTCAGCCTCTATGTCATCGTCGACATTCAACAACTCATCAAAATACTAGGCCCACCTCTTTCATACATCTCCACTTTCCCACAACAACTGGCCATTTCCATCTTCCACCACTTCCTCCTTTCCAGTCTCTCCCTTGCTCACCCTCTTCACCTCTTTCCAGAACATCTTTTTGTTCTCCTCAAAATTCTGACACAGCCGTCTGCCCCACCGGGCATCAGCGTCCCTTGTGGCTCTTTTCACCACCCGCTTCACCTCGCTTCTCCTCTCTTTGTAGCTTTCATAAGCCACCACCGACTTCACCTGCAACCACTCCTCAAACGCTCCTCTTTTCCATGCCACTGCCAGTTTGACCTCCTCGTTCCACCACTCGCAATCTTTCCTTCTGCACCCGTCAACACGGTGCGCACCACACACCTTCTTCGCACATCTCAGCAACGCATCCCTTAACGCCTCCCATTCTTCCTCCACACCTCTCAGGTCCTGTCCTCTCACGTTGTTATATTCTTCCCTCAACGCCTGCTGGAACTCTTCGGCCCTACTTCTCACACACTCTACTTCTCACACACTTTCACTACCTCTCTTCCTCCTTGTACTCGTTTGTTCTTCCACTTCTGCTCCACTCTACCTTCCACACTCCTCCACCCCCCCCTCTCAACACCCGCGCATCCAACAGCCTCCCCACCACTCTCCTCGATATCAGCACAAAATCCATCAGTGCTCTCTCCACCATTGCACCATGGGAAATCCTTACCCATGTGTACTTGTGAATAACTCGCTTCTTGAACAAACTGTTCCCGACCACCAGCTCCTGCTCCATCCACAGACCTATCAGGTTTTCTCACCTGTCATTTCTACCGGGAACGCCATACCTTCCTATCACATTCTCCACCATTTCATCTTCAACTCTCGCATTAAGGTCACTCAGTACAACTACATTGAAATGACCTCCAAAACTCACAGTACACTCACTCAAGTCAGTCCAGAATTGCTCCCTCTCCTCTTCACTCCTCTCGCTGCCAGGTCCGTAAGCACTCACAAATGCCCATCTTTCTACGCCTCACTTAACTTTCACCCACATCAATCTTGGGGACACCTCCTTCCATTCGGTAGCGCTACTAGCCAACCTATCACTCAATATCAAAACCACACCTTCTCGTGCCCTACCTTCCTCCACACCAGACTTTCTTCCACTTACAACACCAAACTCACATTCACCCTTACCTTTCAACTTCGTCTCACTCAGCGCCAACACATCCAACTTCCTCCTCACAAACATCTCACCAATCTCCCTCCTCTTTGCATCATTCGTACTGCAACCACGCATATTCAGCAACCCTAACAATAGGATTCGGAGAGGCGTGAGCCTCTCTTTACCCGCTCGTCTTGCCGTCTTTGAGGAAGGGTTTTACAGAGAATGGTATTCCTAGCCCCCTAGGCTCCGCCCATTTTAGTCGCCTTTTACGACACGCAAGGGTTACCGTAGCACGACTCTACTCCCGGCTACGGGGTGCCCTTTTAGTCACCTTCTACGACACGCGGTGGATACGGTAGCAAGATTCTAACGCCTCGACTACAAGGCAAAGAAAAATCTTCATTCATACACAAACGGTATGGTATTAAGTTTTGCCTCCTAAATCTATACATAAATGTCCACAAATCAGAAATAATGGTAAGCCAAGACAATCGGATAAGATTGAGTGGCTTTGCTGATTTCATTGCAAATTATGAATGCCAAAATGTGACCGAGTATGTCGGTATCTTATCAAGGACTTCTGGGCAAACTCATAAGCGCGAACACCACAAAGACTCGCAAACCCTGCTACCACTCTAGAACATCAAGATCCGAGTGTGAGCAGTCCTAAAAATGAACACCAAACTACTTCAGAGGAACTGTCAGGGACTCGGAAACAAGAAAAACGAATTACGATCCCTAATCGCCACCCACAAACCTCTGGTGATAGGCCTCCAAGAGATCAAACTCCGAGAGACCACCACCTTCAGAATCCTCAAATATATCATACACCACCGCGAAGGCCACTTATGATCCACCCAAGCGTACCTCACCTCCCCCTCTTCCTGAGGACAGAATCAAAGCTATCGCTATAAAGATATGCGACCCATGACCAATAACAGTGGTACACATCTACTCGTCACCAAGCCATGACCTCCCGGAAGCACTAATGACCGAATTGCTAAGCCAACTGCCCTCACCAATACTCCTCCTTGGAGACTTCAATAGCTACCATGAAACATGGGGATGCGTGAGAACAGACCCCAGGGGGGTGAAAATGGCTAACATCATAAACACTCATAACTTGGTCCTTCTCAACCACAGACAACGCACCCGAATCATCCCCGGAAGGGAAAGTGCCATCGACTTATTGATATGCTCTCCACTCTGGCACCCTAACTCGTTTGGTGGGTTCTGCCTTCAACACACGACAGCGACCAAAACCCAGTCATCATATCGCTTCTCACCAACCAACTAAGAAACCCTGTCCCACAAGAACTTCGATTCAACTACCGGGAAGCCAGCTGGGAGGAATACGATCTGGAACGATATGGATGGCATCCCCGAAAACATTTCGGAACACGACCTTGTCGTCCAACTATACGAAAAGTTTCAAGTTGCAACCGAGGCAAGCATTCCCCAATATGCACCTTCAATCTTCTTTCCGAAACCATGGTGGTATACCGAGAGGTGCAAGAAGCAAGAGATAAGCGTGAAAGGCTATACAATGCATACCAACGTGCACGGTTCCACAGGAACCGAATAACGTGGAAAGGGGCAACTGCTGTATATCTAAAACTTCGAGTGGAGAAGAAACGAGAAAGCTGGGCTTCGTTAGTCAACACTATTAACCGAAACACCCCTTATCTCAGGTGTGAGAAAATATCCGACGCATCCAGGGAAAACCCGAGCGACCTATCCATATTCTTTCAGACGAAGGCAGAACTTATTCTTCCCACGCTGAAATCGCAAACAAACTAGCTCAAACTTTTAGCCAGACATCGCAATCAACAAACTACACGGCTGCGTTCCAATGGGAAAAGGACTTGCGCGAAAGGGAACACTTACTTCACTTCTGGAAACGAAGAGGCCTACAACAAACCTTTCTCCCTCCACGAACTACAGTGCGCTATAGACAATACACGTGAAACCTCACTCGGGCCAGACCGTGTGCGCATCAAAATGATCAAGAATATCCCTAATGGCGCCCGTGAGTACTTACTAAAAGTGTTCAACGCAATGTATTTAAACTAATTTTTCCCCGATCAATAGCTAGAATCTTTAATTATCCCAACACCCAAACCTGGGAAATTCCACGGAGACCCACGTAACTACCGCCCCATTGCCCTTACCAGCGTCCTCTGCAAGACCATGGAAAGAATGATTAACTCACGTCTTGTGGACTACCTTGAGATGCACGCAGGCCTCAACAACATTCAGTGCGCGGCCGCAAGCGTCGCTCCACGACGGACCACCTTGCACGACTGGAATTTGACACTAGACAGGCTTTTATCCGAGGGAAACACGTGGTTTCCATATTATTCGACGTTGAAAAAATATACACACTACTTGGATACACGGAATCATGAAGAATCTCCACCGCAAAGCCCTGGTAGGACACCTACCACGTTTTATCCACAAAACCGGCGACACCCTGTCACCATCATATCCCCAAGAAAAATAGACCACCTAGCCGACATTCTACCTCGTGATGGAAAACTCCTCTCATCACTATACGTGTACGATCTACAAATAAGCTACAGGCACCCAAGCCTTCTAACGTTTCAACATGAACTCCAGAAATGTCCAAACCTAATCGGAAACTGGGCGTCCTTAAACGGATTCCGATTCTCGCCTTCTAAAACTAAAAGCATGTATTTTACCCATGTACCCGGCTTATATCTGAAACCAGACCTAATGCTGCATAAAACACCTCTTGTATACTAAGATTCTATAAAATACCTGGGCCTCGTGTGGGACCCTAAACTCACATGGCGGCCCCACATTGCAGCCCTGGATACTAGCTGTAAACGGGCAACAGGACCTTTACTATCGGTAACATCGCTAAAATTCGGTGCCGACATGGGCTCCGGCAAGATGTTGTTCAGAGCAATAATACTCTTGCGCATTGACTACGGAGCCGTTGTTTACGAATCAGCCGTCAAAATAATCCTCGATCCACTCTCGACATCGTCAACAATGCTTTAAATATCACAACCGGCGCGTTCCGCTCCACTCTCATCGAGTCCCTCGAACGTGCTAGCTTACGAGCTTCCACTCCCGCTCAGGCGAGACAAACTCTCGCTACAATACTATTTCAAGACTAGAAGCCTTATCAACAACCCAGTACTCGGCGACGTCACCAACATCTGCGTAAAACGCCTAATTGCGGCAGAGAAGAATATATGCCCACCATTTTCAATACGCGTGGACAACCTACTAACATCGCTCAACAGCTATCGCAAGGCTATCAAGCCTACATTCTCCTATCGAATTGTTCAAATCAATACACCAACGTAGATGATCAGCCCACCGCTGGTCAACCTAGAATTGTAAGCGTACCCTAAATAAATTACTCCAACAAACACGTACCGCCGAGAATTTTCATGACCACCTTAAGAGCAATACTCGGAGCACCGCCTTGTATGCACAGACAGCTCCAAATCAGCGGACGGAGTGGGAGCCGCCGGCGTGTGCGGGGAGACCACACGCTGGGGAGCCCTTTTCAGGGAGGCCTTTGTATTCTCTGCATAGCTGTACGCAGTCGAACTAGCCATCTGTATTGCCACAACTGACCACCTACCTAAATACGTCATATTTTCGGACTGTCTGAGCGCTCTCACTCAACTGAAAAATCTGCACTATGAACACCCTGCACTTCGTAAAATGCAGCACGACCTATTCACACTGTCTGAAGCTGGTCCTGCGAGTGAATTCTGCAGGATCCCTGGGCACGTAGGAATAAGAGGCAACGAGAGCACGCAGATTACCTTGTTAAATAGACGTGTTTCCCCCAGGAACAATTTATTTCCTTACATGACCGAGACCGGTTCCCAATCATCAATTCGCGTATAACATATGGATGGAACCACTCGTGGCTACAGAGTGGACAGAAAATGTTTGCAGTTAAACCATACGTAGGAGAATGGACCCCAAAGTTTTCCAATAAAAGAGACCAAGTGTTCATTAACTGTTTGTGTACGGGACACACGTGGATAACTCTAAGCCATCTGATGGATGTAGACATGAGACCGGCTGCACCACCGTGCCCCTGTTACCACCAGGCAGCGATCAGTGTGAAGCACTTGCTTATGGACTGCAATGCACTCGCAGTAGTCTGACGAGCCTTCGTAAGCTCCCCGTGCAACCAGCAACGCCTGTTTACAGAAACCGCCTACGGGAAAAATAATCTGTTATGTAGAACATACCAGACTTTATGACTCTGTTTAAAACTACTCGTGTCTGAATCTTCTCATTTCCTGAGCGCACTACCTTGCTGATTTCCAAAGTTGAAATTTGAATTCGACCACGCGCACGTGCAACCTAACAGAACTCACGGATCTTCACGCCCTACGCCTGCAGTGATTTCAACGCCTGCAGTGACTTCACGTTGAGGCTCCGGCGGGATATATATATATGCACTAAAATGGGCAGTGCCATTGCATGCATTTTCGACAAGATGCATCGTCATACTGGAAATTTGATAAAGCAAATATGTCAAGGGTAGCTGAATTTGCCGTATCAAATATTGAACGGAGTAAACATGGAAACATGTCGAAACGTCAAAGGTAACGTAAGCTGAGCAAGGGCTTTTCCATCCAGACGTACATGGATTGAAAGAGTTTATGATCGTTTGATTAGAATCACGATGTAGCCAAGCTTCCTTCGATAACCAACGCAACGTAAAACATAGCAAGAAGGAAAAGAGCAGTACGCAAGCGTGTTGGATATTACGGAATATATATAGTGAATATGTGACATTTACAGCAAAATTGTACCCTATTCAATGAAGTGGAGAAGTTTCAGCGGAAGGAGGAGGTATTGATATGGAGTGAGCCCTTCAGGCCGGGAATTTATTATAAAGGCGGAAGTCAGCAAGGGCCGTATAGAGCATAACTGAGTTATTATGTGCTCGACACGTACATTTAAGTGCGTGGTTTCTTGAGCTAACGCGGGAAACAGCAGGACAGTATGGGCTCCCCATTGGAACCCCCATTGAAGGCACGATTCCGGTCAGACCCGCGAGGTAGTGTGTAGTTGTGTGAAGTAATTAGAGAGCATCTTTGTATTGCGGATGTCATTAATGAAGATATAGTATTTTGCTTGATGTATAGCACGTGTAGCACTGGGGGTTCATTGGTATAATATATA
>SDVV010038460.1:0-10731 GCA_016164225.1 Gammarus roeselii
CGGGTAGTCTTATCTCGATTTTTTGTACACCGAGTATCGGTTGGATGTCCTATAGCGAGTGTAGCTGAACGATAAGGATTTATTGTAAGTTATTAAATTGAGTTATGTATCCTTAGTAATGATCGATTGACATATGTGGAATTTGTATTGTTTTCGGAACTTTGAATAATTATCTCTTACAGTTAGAGGAATTTTAGAATAATTTAGGTTTGCATCTACCATATAGCACAATATTTCTGGCATAATTGGACGGTTTTGCATCATTCTGGTATTTATATGTACCTACATGATATTCTGTTACGATTAAGCAGTGGTTACTTGAGTTAAAGAAAATGTAATTTAATCTGTTTTGGACTGAGTTGGAGAATAATTTCATCAGATTTGTATATAATATAGCGTGTTTGTGTAGAAGTACTCCACATCATTTACTATATGTTTCAGATACGTAAATCAGTCACATGTCTTGACAACTTTTTCACGTTAGTTGTTTGGTTGGTTACATGCTAGTTTTTTTTTCTCGTATATCATGGTTTTTAATGTATGTTTTGGGTATGGTAGAGAATTAACGTTCTTGCTTTATTAAAACTCGAGCGTTTTAGTATATTTCATTCATTTTCTATCTTCTCTGCACAGTTTCCATCCTCGATGCAAGGTGTTAGGTATTTTATACGATTATAGGAATATTAGGATATATTACGTTTGAGTCTGCAATGTAGAACATTATTTCTGGTAAAATTTAATTACATGTTGTAGTTTTTCAGTGTTATATATATCGTTTTACATCCTGGTACAACGTTTGATATGATAGATATAGAAGATTCGATTTATTACAAACTTGGTCTTGTTGTTAGCATATTGTATGTTTATTATAGGACCGTACTTCAATGTTTAGGAGGAGTTAGAGAGTACCCTAGGCAAATCTCGTTGCGTTTACGTTTATTTGTATACGTAGATCGATTTACTATGATAGATACCCTAGTCTATTACAATTTTTAATGTTAATTAGAGCAGAGTAGAGGATTACTTAGCTTTTTTATTATTGTTGCATAATTTTTTCCACGATAATAATAGGAATGTATGTTTAAGAGGTGCAAATCCGTCCTGCACCTATGTGGAATTTTGTCATTGCACCCTAGCAAGTTTGTAGTTTTACGTTTTAGAAGATGATTTACTGGATGGAGGGGTCATGGTGAAAAGGCGGCTTACACTCATTGGTAGTCATTTGGAGTTCATCCATGTTCAACGCGAATTTGTAAGTTCTTGTGGATGTTGGTCTTAAGTTCCATGGGTTTGTTAGAGAGGTTATGCAACAAAATTATGATCGTTGTAGTGATTTACTTAGGTCATCAGTGAACAGATGCCCAGATTTTTTATAGCCACACTCTTTGAGACTCATGTCAGGCCCATTCATGACAACTGTACCTGTGTATAGATTTTTGGTTATGTCCAGCTGCAGAAGGTACCAATTACCAGACACAAGCCGAAATCAGACATGAACAATACAGAGATATCCATAACCAGAAAAACATACACTCACACTTTGAGACTCATATCAAGCCCATTCACAACCACTGTACCTGTGTATAGATTCTCTGTTATGTCCAGGATGTTACTCTGCTCGACGTTGTTCAGAGATGATGAACTAAACATATGCATGGTATGTCTGAGGTATTGTACCATGACTGGGTGTTACCTCTAAATTTGTTATATATCGATGGTAGATTGCTGAGAAGTGACCTAGTAAAGCATGGTAGAGTTCATTGTTATGACACAGTGGGCTTCGATTTTGTCCTACTAGAGGCATAGCATCAGTTAGGTCTATGAATTTATTATAGATTTGAACGGATACAGTAGTATTATTTCTCTATTATGCATGAGGTCGGTGCTAGTTTTAAATGTCCGATATTTTGTTAGTATACGATTTTCCATGAACCAAGGTCACGTGTGATATTGGTGTAGGATTTATCATTTGGGGTATGGTAGGTTGCGCCGTATATCATAGTTAATCAATGTTGCTTAGTTGTTGTTATTGTATTGTTTTATACGGTTGTCATAGGAATATAACTATATCAGGTATAAATTCGCAAAATTTCATATACTGTTGGGTATAAATTAGCTTAACTAGATATAGTGGTCCAAAATATTGGTATGTTTTACCTCGTGACATTGGATTTGGGTCCTATTTCAAGTCGTCTTGGAGAACTAGTATACCAGATTTATGTAGTGAGTTAGTGTTAAAATTCTTCATAATTTAATGTACATCTCAATTAGGTTATTCGCTCGCATGTCTTTACTAGATACTTATTCCCTCAAGGTTATATTTTATAAATGTAGGTTAACCGCTTAAAGTTAGTACAGTTAGAAGTTATTGACTAATTCAGGCTTTGTTATGAGATTTCGATCCATTTCAGAATATCAGACTTATTCGAGCATTCACAATATCCACTCTAGCATTTTATCACCGTAGATTTGTAGTGTAGAGGGTCCGTAAACCTAACCCACCCTAACCTATCCTAACCTAATCTAACCAAGATTTTTTTTTTTCCGTTTCCATACTCATGTTTGGTATTTCTTCATTGATTGAAGCTTTATTCATATTAAATCTATCCACTTGACTACATAGTTATACCAATCTTCAGCAGATTGCTTACCTACATATATATAAATATTTTTCAACTTTGCTTGTTACAAGTCCAGTAATATCGATTAGGTTCAAGTAATGTTAGGTGATCGCTCGCTAGTAGACTGCAGTTTTGAAAACGGTAATATATTCTTACTCGCATATATCACAGCTGTTATTAGTTGTAAAGAGCGTTGGTAATAAATTTACATGTATTTCTGATCTATATGCTACATTTTATTTGGTTAACAGTTTTATAAATGGTTCTACTGTTAGAATAAGATTTTTGTTGTAATGTTGGATTTATTGCTCCTACCATTTTCGCCTATTATAACGAATATTGTATAAATCCACTCAAACATTTTTACCTCAGATCTGTGATGTAAGGTCCATAGTTAACAAGATCTAGGATATAAGCCATGCCTAAGGTACAAAATTAGCGAAATACATATCAATGTACGAGTACATGAATCAAATATCAATGAATGCAAAAATAGTTGCCATTCACCGCCAGATACGTTAATACATAGTGATCCTAACATAACAGTCAACCTAACCAAGAGGTATGTATTTTCATAGTAGTTTGATGGTTATATATGATTTTTAGTCATTATTTTGTGCGATGTAAATATCAAATCCCTCCATACAGCTCTATGATACGTATTCTTTTAAATATTGCACACACATACACACTTTGTACGCATATGCAGGGTCGGTCACGGCATAATGTAAGTGTTTACAGGGTTGATGCCAGCATATGCCAGCACAATGTGGTCGTATACAGGGTTAATGCCGGCATATGCCACCACATTGAAGGCGTATACAGGTTTGATGCAGGCATATGCCGGCACATGCCGGCATTATGTAGGCGTATACAGGGTCGATGACGGCACTGTGACGGCACATGTGTCAGCACAATGCGTACATACAGGGCTGATGACGGCACTGTGCCGGCACATCCGCCGGCACAACGCATATTAATGGGGTGATGCAGGTACCTGTGCAGGCACCATGTAGACACAAACACACATTTGCACTAATATACAGGCTCGTTCACCATTTTTAACATTTTACTTCTGATATGTGATTTCTAATAAAACTAAGCCACTTGCTTTTGTTACAAGATATTTAATGTGGTTCAGTTTTTCACATCATGTTGGGTTAAAAGATCTAATCATCTTATCCCAATCTAACCTATTCTAACCAACAACTATGTACTATCGATTGAGATTTATGCTTACGTATGATATTCAGTTATTGATTTATATATATCAAACATCTCTACATGGCTCTACAGTTTGATTGCAATCCTCCAATTTTGATCTAGCAAATTGCATCCATTTTCATTTGTAAATTACATCGTTTGTTTGTTTGTTATATGTACTTCCATATGATTCTTGATATTTTTGACAGAAATTTACATCTCTTATACATGTTATTAGGACCCCATCAAAACCTAACCTAACCTAACCTTATGTATGGTGTTCAGTCATTGATGCATACACATGATTCTATATATCACTTTAACCTATTCGTCTTCAGAACAGCTCACGCTGACGAAGACTTGGTACGTATCATGTGTGTATTCTGAAATTTCTGTTATTTTGTCAACATGTCGTTAAACCTAACTAAATTTTAAATCCTTTATATCCTTATTTATTTCGTTGTCAACTTCAAGCCCATATTAGTTAGCAGAGAGGCACCATTTTCAATCTTAGACGGAGTATTTGCTACAAGTAATTCATATTTGTATCCAGTTTCACACAAACGAATGGCTTTGTATTTATTTTCGCGTGTCACAGTACAAAATAGTTACCATCAGTAACAATTTGCTGTAGATTTAAGATGCAAGAGACCCACGCCAATATCACCATAAAAAGCATTTTTTTTGCTATGAGTCTGCAATTTTTATGCGGTTGTGTGTGTGTGTGTGTGTGTGTGTGTGTGTGTGTGTGTGTGTGTGTGTGTGTGTGTGTGTGTGTGTGTGTGTATAATCATATGTTATATAGTGTTGTTATACAATTTTGTTTCAACTCATGTACACGAACATACACATGAACATACTCATGTACAAACACATAGTCAACGTTGTGATAGTGTTGAGGAAGGATAGAGAATGGCTTGATTTGACGTTTTCTCAATAATAGTGGAGGAATGGGGGGGGGGGTGTTCGTACTAAATTAGCTGAAAACAAATAAAGTTTAATAAAGATATACTGACGAGTAATTTATGGCATCATCTAACAAAGTCATGGTCCAGATTAAAAAACTAATGAAGTTCAATATGAAAATAATTGGTGTAAGACGTTAGAGGATGTAGTGTCAGGAGATGTTGAAGAAAAAATAAAGAAAACCCAGTGTGGGACCATGTGTCAGTTTGTGTGAAACTGGTGACGAATATGAATTACTTGTATCATTCAAACAATCTACGTTTAAAAAATGAGTGATATTTGCTATACGATATAGGCAGATAGTGACCACGAAGTAAAAAGAACGAGGTGTAAGTGATATGAAGAACCGGGTGGAGAGCTTCGTCTGTAAAACACATAAATCAATTAATAAATGACATACACTAGCATGAATACTTTGTGTTGAAAAATATGTAATTCTTGGTTAAAATAGGTTAGGTTATGTTAGGGTTGGTACAAATAACATATAGGTGAAAGTGATTTAAAATTTGTGTCAAATTCAAAAATAATATGAATTACCTGTAACATTCAAACCGATCTAAGCTTAAAATTGGAGGTCTTTACTCGATCAAAATTGAAAGAGTGAATTCAAACTGCAACTCAGCGATCAAAAATGTAGAGGCAAGTGGAGATATTTTATATGTATAAATCCTAAATCAAAGACTGAATATCATACGTAAGCACGAAAAAATCTCGAACAATGACTCATAATTTTTGGTTAGGTTGACCACTAAAAGCTTTAACAAGACTATCATCTTTTAGGTGTGCATAACATATAGGTACACACACACACACACACACACACACACATACACACACACATACACACACACACACACACACACACAAAAACACACACACACACACACACACACACAAGCGCATGAAAATTGCACTCATAGCAAAAAAATGATATATATGATGATGTGGCCGTGGGTCTCTCACATCTTAAATTTACAGCAAATTGTTACAGATGCTAACTATTTTGTACTGTGACATGCAAAAATAAATACAAGGCTATTCGTTTGAGGGAAACTGAATACACATATGAATTACTTGTAACAATCTATCCATCTAAGATTGAAAATGTCGCCTCTCTGCTAACTAATATGGGCTTGAGAGTGACAACGAAATAAATAACATATGTTAAAGTGATTTATAGAGTCGTGTGGAAGGCTCCATATGCATATATCAATGACTGAATACCATACATAAGGTTAGGCTAGGGTAGGTTTTGATGGGGTCTGAATAACATGTAGAAGTGGTGTGAATATACGTATAAAAAACGAACAAACGATGTAATTTACAAATGAAAATGGATGAAATTTGCTAGATTAATATTGAAGGAGTGCATTCAAACTATAAACGATAGATTAAATGTGGTGCCATGTGGAGATGTTTGATATATATAAAACAATGACTGAATATCATACGTAAGCATAAATCATGATCGATAATACATTATTATTGGTTGTATTAGGTTAGGTTACAATAGGATGATTAGATCTTATAACCTAACATGATGTGAAAAACTGAACCACATCAAATATCTCGTAACAAAAGCAAGGGGCTTAGTTTTATTAGAAATCACAGATCAGGAGTAAAATGTTACAGATGTGTGTATATGTCTACAAGGTGCCGACACAGGTACCTGCATCACCCCGTATACATGCATTGTGCAGGCACAGTGCCGCCATCAGCCCTGTATTTATGCATTGTGCCGGGACATGTGCCGGCACATGTGCCGGCACAGTGCCGTCATCGACCCTGTATGCGCCTACATTATACCGGCATGTGCTGGCATATGCCGGCATCATCCGTGTATACGCCTAAATTGTGCCGGCATATGCTGGCATCAACCCATTATGCCATAACCGACCCTGCATGTGCGTACAAAGCGTGTATTTGTGTACCTGGTGTGCGATATTAAAAAAAAACTATGTATCATAGAGCCGTGTCGAGGGGTTTGATATGTAAATCGCACAAAGTAATGACTAAATATCATACATAACCATCGAACTTGAATGAAAAAACATAACTATTGGTTAGGTTGACTGTTAGGTTAGGTTGCCTCGGTATTCACGTATCTGGCGATGAATGGGAACCGTTTTTGCATTCACTGATATTTGATCTATGTTGTCGTACATTGACATACATTTCGCTAAATATGTACCTTGGGCATGGTTTATATCCTAGATCTTATTGACTGCGGGCCTTACATCACAGATCTGTAGTAAAAATGTTAGAGCGGATTTATTAAATATTAGTTTTACAAGACGAAAATGGTAGGAGCAATAAATCCAACATTACAAGAAAAATCTAATTCTAACAGTAAAACCGTACATTAAACTTACTAACCAAATAAAAATGTAGAATATAGATAAAAAAATACGTGTAAATTTATTGCCAACGCTTTACAACTAAAACCGACAGTGATATATGCGAGTAAGCATATATTACCGTTTTTACCACTGCAGTCTTCTAGCGAGCAATCACCCAACATTACTTGGAACTAATCGATGGTACTGGACTTGTAACAAGCGAAGGGAAAAAATACTTATTTATGTGTAGGTACACAATCTTCTATAGATTGGTAAAACTTTATAGCCAAGTGGATAGATTTGATAATCATAAAGCTTAAATCAATGAAGAAATACCAAACTTAAGTTGAAAACGGAAAAAAAAAAATTTAATTCTTGGTTAGATTATGCTAGGATAGGTTAGGATGGGTTAGGTTTACGTCCCCTCTACATTACAAACCTATTGTAAAAAATGCTCGAGTGGATATTGTGATGAATCGAATAAGTCAGACATTTTGAATTGGAACGAAATATCATAGAAAAGCCTGAATTGATCAATAATGTCTAACTGTATAAAATGTAAACGGTTAACATATATTTATAATTATAGACTTGAGGGAATATGCCTCTTGTATCGACATGCTACTGAATAACCTAATTGAGATGTACATAAAATTATGGAAGAATTTTAACACTAACACTCTACATAATTCCGGTGTACTAGTTCTCCAAGACGACTTGAAATAGGACCCAAATCTAATGTCGAGAGGTTAAAACATACCAATATTTTGGACCAATGTATCCTGTTCAGCTAATTCATACCAACAGTACATAAAATTAGGCGAATTTATACCTGATGTAGTTATATTCCTATGATAACCGTTCAAAATCATACAATAAAATCAACTATAAAATAGCTAAAGAAGATTCTCTAGTATGGTCTAAGCAACATTGATTAACTGTGATATACGGTGTATCCTAACATACCTCAAATGATAAAACCTACACCAATATCACACGTGATCTGGTTCATGAAAAATCGTATACTATCTTAACAGTCATACCGAAAGTATCTGACATTTAAAACTAACAATGAGTTCAAGCATAATAAAGAAATAATACTACGGTAACCGTTCAAATCTATAAAAAGTTCCTAGACCTAACTGATGCTATGCCTCTAGTAGGACAAAATCAAAGCCCACTGTGTCATAACAACGAACTCTACAATGCTTTACTAGGTCACTTCTCAGCAATATCTACCACTGATGTATAACAAATTTAGAGGTAACACCCAGTCATGGTACAATGTCTCAGACATACCATGCATCTGTTTAGTCCATCATCTCTGAACAACGTCGTGCAAAGTCACATCCTGGACATAACCAAGAATATGTACACAGGTACAGTTGTCAAGTATGGGACTGACATGAGTCTCAAAGAGTGTGGCCAAAAAATCTGGGCATCTGTTCAGTGACGACCTAAGTAAATCACTACTACGATTAGCAACTTGGCGCATAATCTCTCTAACAAGCCCATGGAACTTGACCCCCACATACGCTAGATTTTACAAATTCACGTAGAACATGGATTAACTCCAAATGACTACCAAAGAGTGCAAGCCGCCTCTACACGAGGACCCATTCATTCAGTAAATCGTCTTCTAAAACGTTAAACTACACACTTGCTAGAGTTTAATGACAAAATTCCACATATATGCAGCATGGATTTAAACTTCTTAAACATACATTCAAATGATTATCGCGGAAAAATCATGCAGATATAATAAAATAACTACGCAATCCTCTTCTCTGCTCTAATCAACATTAAAAATTGTCATACACTAGGTAATCCATCATAGTGAATCGGTCTACTTATACAAATAAACGTAAACGCAACGATCTTTTGTCTAGTGGACTCTCTAACTCCTCCTGAATATTGAAGTATGATCTTATATTTAACAATTAATATGCTAACAACAAGACCAAGTTTGTAATAAATCGAATCTTCTATATCTACAATATCAAACATTCTACCAGAATTAAAAAAAATATATAAAACACTAAAAAAATACTACATGTAACTAAATTATATTTGAAATAATTTTCTACTTTGCAGATACAAACGTAACAATGCCCATAATTACGTTTGTATCTTCGAAAATAAAACTGTGCAGAGAACATACAAACAGAATAAAATATACTAAAACGCTCGAGTTATAATAAACCAAGAAGATTAATTCTGTACCACCCAAAACATACATTAAAAACCATGATGTACAAGGAAAAAACAGGCATGTAACCAACCAAAAAACTAACGTGAATAAGTTGCCAAGACATGTGACTGATTTACATAACTGAAACATAGAGTAAATGATGTGGAGTACTTCTACACGAACACGCTGTAGTATATACAAATCTGATGAAATTATTCTCCAACTCAGTCCAAGACAGGGCTAAATTGAATCTTCTTTAACTAAATTAACCACGGCTTAATCGTAACAGAATGTCATATGTATACATAAAAGTACCAAAATGATGCAAAAACCGACCAATTATGCCTGAAATATTGTGCTACATGGAAGATGCAAACCTAAAATATCTTAAAATTCCTATAACTGTTTGAGATAAATATTCAAAATTCCGAAAACAATGCAAATTCAACATATATCAACCGATCATTACTAAGTATACATAACACAATAAAATAACTTACAATAAATCCATATAGTTCACCTACTCCCGCTATAGGGCATCCAACCGATTCTCGCTTTGCAAGAAAATCGAGATAAGACTACCCGAACAGTTTACATACGCCTGATAACGATTTATTTGGAACATGCGGATACTTGGTAACACCGATATGTCTGGTTTAAAACTGGATAATGCGTTATGGGGTAGATAGATTCTTGTAACGAAGGTACTGCATCATAAGAAATATATACATCAACCCACCAACTACCAAACTATTATACCATACTATTCCTATAGATATTATATACATTTGAAATAAATAGATGGAAAACACCAAATGATGCCCCAAATCCAATCAACAGGCTTTCACCAAGCATCCAACTGCTAAGAACCCATCAACCAACCACCGAATGAGACAATTATACCCCAACTAGATATGAATACAAACATATATGTACAGAAAAATTGTACATTCATTGAATCAGACATGAATATACATTGAAACAGACACTTGAAACGTAGAAATATTGACAAATCAGTCACCGAACGATACTGTTAAGACAAAGAACACATAAGAGCAATCTAAAATAATTTTCCTGAAGCGCATCCAACATTTTGCCTAGTGGATCCCTACGCCTAAACCCCCACCCCTTCGTCCTAAATGTCATATAACAATATTCCTACCTACAACTAATATGTATATATAATGAGCAGCAGTTAGTGACAGAGCACCTGCTATACAGCCATCTAAATAAGAAAAGCGTATATAAATACAATAAACAGTAAAGAAATAACTCTTCAAATCCCGAAATAATCCTTAATTTACATTGAAATTGCTCATATGCAACATGACATGCAATGAATTGCAATACAGTATGCCTAGCATTGAAATGCAATAAAACTACCAAAGGTATCCTATGCGTTAGTATATAT
>SDVV010038461.1:0-10731 GCA_016164225.1 Gammarus roeselii
TATATATAGGTTTTCATCGGTTGTCAAACCACTCGCATTGCTAATTGCTAATATTGAAAATACAATTTCTGATTTAAGAAACACCTCGCAGGAAGAGAAGAACGTCATTCGTCACCAACTTTGTAATGCTATTCGCAATGTTCCTCGGCCGAAGAACACCCTTACTAAGGACAAAACCTATGCACTTAAAACCCTGAAGGAAGATCATGATATAATAATTGTACCCGCGGACAAAGGACGTTCAACAGTGACAATGAACAAGAGGGATTATCAACAAAAACTACTTACCCATTTGCACGATCAAGAAACTTACGAAGAACAAAGTTAGGACAATACAACAGAACTGAAAAAATCCATCAATCGCTTTTTGAAATCCCTGTTTTACCTGAAAGTGCTCACTTGAGACGAATATCAACATCTCTTTGCTACATCAGCTCAAATTCCTCTCTTCTACGCCTTGATCAAAACTCATAAGCTAGTATTCCCAATAAGGTCAATAGTGTCATTCATCGGTTCACCGTCGTATAACACCGCACAGTTCCTTTCTAAACTATTGACGCCTCCTACCAACAAATGTGGAAACAAACTGAAAAACTCTTATGACGCCTAAGAAAAACTTTGTGGAGTTGTTATTCCCAACAATCATATTCTCGTGTCTTTCGACATCAAGGCTCAGTTCACCTTTATCCCCCTACTACTTGTCAAGGAGTGTATATCTACCTTTATCGACGAAAACAATGAGATCTTTGAAGTAACAAGGCTGAATAAGACTGAAATAATGAGATTAATTGAAATATGTTTAGATGCAAGCGCATTCCAGCATAATGGTCATAAGTTCAAACAAATCAAAGGCACGCCAATGGGCTCCCCAATTTCAGTAACAATTGCAGAAATCGTTGTTCAATCGATTGAGAGAAAAATCCTAAACCACAACAACAGTTTCCAGTTTTGGTATCACTACGTCGACGACATTATAAGTAGCATTCCCAAAAACGAGGCCGATCGCGTACTTGACAGGTTGAACAGTATAAATGGTGACATCCAATTTACCATGGAAGTTGAAGAAGAGAACACGATTGGTTACCTAGATCTAAAAATTACATGGAATGAAGACAGTACTCTTACCTTCGGCATTCATCGCAAACCGACTCACACAAACATGTACCTCAACTACAACAGTTACAATCCAAGAAACCACAAAGAAAATGTCGTCAGGTCACTCTTTTCTCGAGCTAGGAAAGTTTGTGATGGAGCAATGAGAATGGAGGAAGACAAGAAGATCGCAGGAGCCCTGAAAATGAACAGTTATCCTCTTCGAACGATAAACAAGGTGAAATTAAAATTAAATAAACCTAACCAAGGACGTGTCAATCAACAGCACAACGAAAGACCAAAGAGGTTTGTAAGTGCGCCATACATCCAAGGAATTTCTGAAAAGAGTGCAAAAATTCTACGACCTTGCAACGTCCAACTGTGCGGCCTTGTAGCCGGGGTTTTAGAATCGTGCTACCGTATCCACCGCGTGTCGTAGAAGGCGATGGTGCTCCAGTCCTTGGAGGGGCTGACTATCTCTTCGAAAACCTCTTGACTTGCTGGTGGGTTGCTGCGGAATTTGAAGCTTATGAGACACGAGTGGCAGCTACCTTGTATGGATGTGCTGATTGCACTCAGTGCTCTATTTGGGGTGGTTGTCCATGCGTACTTCTGTGCTGATAGTTTTGTGGTTTATCAATACCGTGATGTTGACCCAGGGAGCTGCCGCGGCATTCTCTATCTGCAGTGTCTGGGGAGGAGGGGGGGGCGGGTTACTTCAACCCTCTTTGCCCGACAGTTGGTTTTGATCCAGCTAGTGTCCGCGTGTATGAGCCGGGTGGTGTTGGGCCTATGGCTTCTCAGGTGAGCTGTTGTGCGGTGCTTCGCAGTGAGCATGAGTTGTGCATGCATTGTCCAAATTCAAAGTCCCGCAGAGTTCTAGTTCATGCTTGTGGTTCTACCTATTATGCCATATCGGATCCTGGAGATCAGGTTTAATTGATTAGGAAGTCAGTCGTTGTTGATTGGCAGCAAATAAGTAATGTTGCAGTTGAAAAATATGAAATTGAAGTTAAGGGCTTTTTTGAATAGTTGAGTTCAGTTCTTGGCCAAGTGCAGTTGCAGCTGCAGTTACCAGAAGGAATAATAAGTTACTCTCATTCATTTGTTGTTGTTGATTTTTTGATTTTCTTGTTGTTCATGAGATTAGCTCAAATTTGTGCGATTTCTTATGGACATAAAATATTGGTGGAGCTCCTTTGGCAAATCTTGAAGCTACTGAAGAGGTTGCAGCTATGTCAGTCTTTGTGTTGGAGCAGGACCAAAGCACGTGTGCAATGCTGGGGATGACGGTGACCCAGCTACACCAAATATCAGTTTAGATTTGCAACTGCCATTAATTGCTAGTTTGAATCCTGGTTGGGCTCGAGACTGTCAGAAGGATGGTCTGATTGCTGACCTTCGTCATCATGATTCTACGTAGCCTGGGGGTGACTGGCCTGAGCATCTTTTTGAGTTTGTTGGTAGCCGACACCTGCTGGCTGTTGAGCATGGTATTCTGGTCTTCATATCGGAGCCGAAAGTGTGTGTTCTGCCAATTTAGGCTCTTTTTGAATTGACATCCTCTTGCCACCGGGCGATGGTCCCATTGGGAGAGAAAATTTGCTCATTGTAATGAAAAATAATGTCTGGCACCCACATCTTAATAAAGTTGTTGAGGATGTTCGCTCTGCCTGTGCCCAGTGTCAGCTAAACAAGGTTTCAGCTCAGCGTGTTAAGCCTCCCATCTTTTAGGTGCAGTCTAGTCACCCATTTCATTTTGCTGCTACGGATGTGGTCCCATTTCCCCGTACTTCAATTGGAAATTTGGGTATGTGGTGGTAATTGACTTGTTCAGCAAGTGATTGAGCATGTTCCCAGACCGTCGCAACTGCTATAGAACACAAGATAGAGCTCTCATTGCCTAGGAGGCCTGACAGAATCTTGTCAGAAAACGGGTCTGATCACACTAGTAGTACATTTTCAGACATGTTAGCCTCTTATGGCATAAAACACAATTTTCCACCCCATATAAGCCATCCAGTAATAGTTGTGCAGAGCGGGTTAATCGTACGGTTAGAGAGCTTCTAAAACAGTATCGATCTCACCGGGTTTATGGGATGAGAACGTCGGGCGAGCGGTGATGATATGCAACAGTACACGGCATGCTGACTAGAAATGACTCCTGCTGAGTTTCTTTTTTCCAACCTATATCCTCTGATAAACACTCCGATTGTTCCTGACCTGGAGTTGTACTGGAAGGGTGGTCATACTAACTTTGTCTCATTCTCACTAAACCAGTGAGTGTAAAAGAAGATTCCAGTGAAAGATCGCAATGACATTAATAAATTCAAGCCTAGCTATGACGATCCTTGCCAGGTAGTTTCCGTAAATAAGCGCTCATCATCACATTTGCGCTCATCATTCTCAGCTGATCGGTTGGAAGAGTCCTCCTGATTATTTGTACCCTGGCTCATTGTTGGTTGATTTGAGACGACCTGATCTGGCTGAACCTGATGCGCCATCACTTTCTTCCTCTAGCACTGGTGTTTCCTGGCTCAATCTTGACACTAATGAGAGTGATGAGGCAAATTTCTCTGGTTTTGGATCTGATGCTTGTACTTTGGATCGTAGCTGTTTCGACAGTCCTCACGAGTTTCCTGTTGCAGGTTCCAGGAGTGATAGCACAGGGGATATCCCAGGGTATAAGGAAGTTAGCAGGGGTGGAACTGTGGGTGCTGCAACGATCAGTGTACCGGTGCCTGCTCCTCTGTCTGCCAGTACAAATGAACCTTTGTTGGCAAGAATACTTGGGTCTAACTACTGCGACGCGAATAGAGATTCGTCTGGGGCCGTCTTGCCTCGTCATGACAAAACATGGGATTGGTCTTCTATTTTTGATGATGATAATGTCATATTTGATGAAACTCTACCTGGGGTTTCCATGTCCGAGGCCTTGCAAAACTCCGAGGTCTCGGCTGGGAGTCCAGTGCGGGCAGAGCAGTACCAGCACATTGCAGCAGATGTGCAGCAGATGGCTTTCAACATTGTGGACATGGCATGTGACCGTATTCTGATCGGTGCCCAGAGGGATGTTTCTGAGATGGAGAAATCTCCTGGTACTTCTGGGGAGCTCAATGAATTTGTGTCTCTAGTACTTAATGCGATACCCATTCCGCTGGTTGAAATGCCTGCTGGTGGCCGTTCATCCGGTGCAATGGAAGACATTCGTACTGATGGGTCATACCCCGTGGTCCAGGTTGAGTTGCATCCCTTCACTCGGTCACGCGGTGTAGCTCAGGATTTGCCTCATGTACAACCATGCATTTCAGAGTACACCTGCGATCGGCACGGTGAAGATTAGTAATGTGTTATCCACATTCTATTAGTCTATTTGTGTGTCATTTGACTTTTATAGTGTCATTCGGTGTTAGATCTTTTTACAGGGGATGCACTGGGGGGAAGGTATGTAGTAGGGACCATTTGTCTTTCTGCAGCTTGCTTCCCCAGGGAACGTTGACCTGGTTGAAAATGTCTTAGAGATCTGGCGGTCTCTGGGGTACCCGAGCCTTTCTATTTTGGTCCAGTTGTGCCGGCCAGTGTACTGTCAGTATAAACAACTGCCCTCCAAATCAGGTCATAAGTGTGAGTGTATCCCTTCCGACATTTAATTCAGCTTGAGCAATGACACTGATCTTGCTCACATTCTAATTATTCAGCCTTTTAAACAATCACTTCTAATTGTGTTCATTGCTTGAATGCTTTGCGTGGTTTTACGTCCAATCTGTTTATCACGTCTTACTGCATAATATCTGTGAGAAGAGCTCAACTGTTAAATTATTCAAAAATGAGTCAACTATAAAAGCTATTATTGTGGTAGGGGCAGTAACAGATAAGTGTTTTCCAGTGAGTTGTCTTTTGTAAAGTTATGTTTTTTGTTTTTTAAACAAGCCTCTTTTAATTTGCGTTTCCAATTCGCGGTTATTTTTTTATGCAACCTTTTGATGCTTTCATAATTGTGTTCTGTGTTTTCATTTTGCATCCGTACGTGGTTGTTCCTGTTTTGTGTATGTGTTCTGATGTATTTTTATTTGCTTTAAGGAGTTTTACCTACAGCCCTGCACCTTAGATGTCATCTAAATCTTGTGCTGTAGAACAGTCACAACCTATGTTAACACTCCAACTTGTAATTGTAACTAGGTAGATTAAATAAAGTTTGCTGATAGTAAATTGTGGGAAGAACGGATGGCTATAAGGGAGGTTGGATGTCATCGGAGAGAACTGTGTCCTAACTAGGTTTGTTGACAGACCCATCGCATCAAAATCTTGAGAGGGGTCTTGGACCATGACACCGTTCAGTTAAACTACACACAGTCCGTTCACTTGAACTACACACAGACCGTTCCCATGAACTAAACGTAATCCGATCACTGAACTACAAGTAATCCGTTCATTTGAGCTACAAGCGGCTCGTTCACTTGAACTAAATACTGACTTAAACTAAACACAGTCCGTTCACTTGAATTACAACACGAAATCCATTCACTTGAACTACAAGTAGTTCGTTCATTTGAACTACAGGCAGTCCGTTTACTTGAACTACATGCAATCCGTTCACTTGAATTACACGCAGTTCGTTCACATGAAGTACATGCAGTCCTTTCACTTGAACAACATGCTGTCCGTTTACTTGAACTACACGCAATCCGTTCACTTGAACTACACGCAGTCCGTTCACTTGAACTTCACGTAGTCCGTTCAATTGAACTACATGAAATCCGTTTACTTGAACTACAAGCAGTTCGTTCATTTGAACAACAAGTAGTCCGTTCACTTGAACTACACGCAATCAGTACACATGAATGACAAGATGTTCGTTTGCTTGAACTACAGGCAGTCAGTTCACTTACACTACACTCAGTCCGTTCACTTGAACTACAAGCAGTCCATTCTCACGAACCACAAGCAGTCCATTCTCACGAACTGCAAGCAGTCATTTCCCTTGAACTACACGCAATATGTTGTTTAAACTACATGCAGCTCGTTCACTAGGACTACAAGAAGTTCGTTCATTTAAACTACAGGCTTTCCGTTCCATTGAACTACATGCAGTCCGTTCACTTGAACTACTATAAATCCGTTCACTTGAACTACACGTAGTTCGTTCACTTGAACTACACGCAGTCCGCTCACTTAAACTACAAGCAGTCCGTTAACTTGAACGTTATGCAGTCCGTTTTCTTGAAATACAAGCAGTCCGTTCACTTGTTCTAAACACAATCCGTTCACTTGAACTCCAAGCAGTCCGTTCACTTGGAATTCAAGCAGTCCATTCACTTGTACTACATAAAATCCATTCACTTGAACTACAAGCAGTCCGTTCACCTGAACTACACGCAGTCCGTTCAATGGATCCACACCTAATCCATTCACTTGAAAAACACGCAATCCGTTAACTTGAACTACACGCAGTCCGTTCTCTTATACTACAAGCAGTCCGTTAACTTGAACTTTATGCAGTCCGTTTATTTAAAATACAAGCCGTCCGTTCACTTGTTCTAAATACAATCCGTTCACTTGAACTACAAGCAGTTCGTTCACTTGGAATTCAAGCAGCCCATTCGCTTGTACAACAAACACTCCATTTACTTGAACTACATGCAGTCCGTTCACCTGAACTACACGCAGTTCTTTCACTGGAACCACACCTAATCCGTTCACTTGAACTACACGCAATCCGTTGACTTGAACTTCATGCAGTCTGTTCACTTATACTACAAGCAGGCCGTTCACTTGAAACACAAGCAGTTCGGTCACTTGTACTACACACAATCCGTTAACTTGAACTACAAGCAGTCCGTTCACCTGAAATCCACGCAGTCCGTTCACTTGAGCTACAAGCAGTCCGTTCACTTGAACTACTCGCACTCTGTTCACTTGAACTAGTCGGCGGTGCACCAGCATGGCCGAGTCCATCCCGCGCATAGAACAAATATACAGGACCTACACTCAGTCCCATTTGGGTTCCAATTAAGCTGTTGTCAGGCACGTGTGTCAGCCTGGCATCTGCTCTTTTTCTTCGTTATTTTATACTTCTGGGAGATTTTTTTGCATTAGTATTTTAAAAGGAGTGTCTATATTAGTATTCATACAATAAAAGTTAGGTTAGGCTGGGTTAGGTTGGGTTAGATTAGACTAAGTTCGGGTAGGTTGTTATAAATTCCTCATTTCTGTTTTGGGGTATCTTTTCAGGGTGAACACGTGGCTGACATTGGTTCGGTACGTTTACTGTTACAGCACCTCCCTGACACACGACACTGCCATTGTGTTTAGAAACACCCTCCGCAGTCCGTCCACTTGAACTTCACGCAATCCGTACACTTGAACTATAGACAACAGATGAAGCAATATTGGAACTTTGTAATATATACGGAACAACGTAATTATTGCTCTACAATATGAGGGTGATGCTTTGGTAACATGGTCTTGAAGGATTCCTCAGAATATTATATACCTCGTTTCATATGGGTTCTTATTTGAATAATGTAGAAATGTTATGACAGTTTGGGGTTTTCTACTCAATTTCACCCTATTTCGAGATGTTTGAAGAGAATATCGATTTTGTATGTAGAGAAGAGATTCTCGTACACTATTTATAACATTGGTTTGCATTCTAGTCTCTGTAGAAATACTGAAATATGCTATTAAATTCGTCGTACAAGAACACAATAGTTTAATACAAATTATCGTTCTCTATCATAACAGCTAATTATAACTACTCTAACCTGGTGCTCATAATTATTCCCTATTTCAGTACTGGTAAATATTTTTCGTGTATTCTTTGATTTTCGGAATGATTTCTGTGCTGATTTATTCCGAAATGGGCTCGATTTTTGAATGGTCATCATCGATATATGGCGCCCCGTTTCAGTAGGGAAAACAGTTCGGTGAAGGTGTGGCTTCTTGTTTTTGAACGACCACCATTGACATTTGGCAAACCGTTTCAGACGGAAGGACGGTTACGCGAAGGTGTGGCCTCGTCTTTTGAATGGTCATTATTGATACTTGGACGAACCGTGTCAGGTGAGAAAGACGGTTGGGCGAAGCTATTGATACGTCAATTTGATTGATAAGCCAACTTGATATTTAGGGAACTGTTTCAGACATTGAGGTCGGACAGGTAAAAGCGTAACCTCGTTTTTTGAATGACCTCTGTTGATATCTGGCCAGCCGACAGAGCTGTAAGCGCTACTGATAAAAACCTGCGCCGCTACCGCTAATTGTTAAAATATGTAGCGGCGCTACCGCTATCGCTAGTGGTTTTCACAAATAGCGCCGCTAGCGCTTTAAGCTTTAATATAAGCCAGAATCAATTAGGTTTATGTCAGTTGTTTTATGAATCGAATTCCTAACTACACATCAATCGACGCCCTGTAAAGATATTGTTGTTGTCAATTCTTCGCTCATAGCATTTTTCATCTTAAAATTACACGCATAAATAAAGATCTTTGTCCAGCTTAGTCAATTTTACTTCAACACTCGGTAGAAACATTATTAGAATGCCTAGCAGAATTGACTATTTTCAATAAACACTCTGAATTGGATGCTTAGTGTCGTTATATTGTGATGAAAAAATATTGTCATACTGTGTATGGATGTTTACTCCGAAGATAAGATTTGAAATAGTAAGTGGATTTGTTGTTGACGCTCAGTTTTTTTACTTTAGGTTCACACAATTTACATTTGAAGTTGTACGTATTCCTGTCGCTACCCCCACTAACAAATTCGAAACAATCGATAAATACGGCCGATGATTTTTATCAAATCACTTGTCTGTAGAGGATGTCATTGTGATGTAAACCGCGGTAAGCGAGTGAGTGGCGACTGGCGAATTACCTCACACCACGAGTGACACTTGTTGACTGAAGCGCAGCTCCAATTTGCAGGTACATGTCAAGGGGCAATGATTGGGCAACGGTCGAACTACACCGCGTTCAAACACGTTTGATACCGGTATCATGCGAGAGAATATGTTGATATTCTCACTTCGCGTTCGAACGCATTCTGAACCCGTCGTTTAGCCATACTGTTAGAATTTACGATTTTGGTTACATTTTAAAACTAGCACTAGCGACTAGCGCGTAAAACGCCCTAAAAACTAACAGCGCTGGGGAATTTGCTAGTGATTTCAAAATATAGCGGTGCTTTTGGTTTCACTTAAAAAAGTAGCGGCACTAAACAGCGCCGATTGTTTTAGCGGCCCTTGTTACAGCTCTGCTAACCGTTATTTGCGGAGTTGACGGTCAAGTAAAGGTGTGGCGTTGTTGTCTGAATGGTCATCATTGATATTTGTGTGAACTGTGTGAGGTGGAAGGTCTGTCAAGTGTAGGGTAGCTATGTTTTTTTTAATGGTCTTCATTGAGATTTGGCGAACCGTTTCGGGCGGAGAGGAAGGTTTGGTTGTTTGAATAGCCACCAGTAACTATTGAATGATTATTAACGATCTCTTTCAGGCGGGGAGGACGGTCAGGTGAAAGTGTGGTCTCGCAGCGGCATGCTCCGGTCTACTCTGTGCCAGAGCACTGGACCGGTCTACAGCGCAGCCTGGGCGCCAGACTCTGATGCCATTCTGTACACAGCCGGCACTTCTCTGGTTATCAAGCCCTTGGCACCGAATACTAAACCGATTCAGGTGAGGGAAAGATGACCAATTCACTATAGATAGAGCCTCTTATTTAGAAGTTCAAATGCGTATAATATCTGATGCAATATAAATGAGATTATATACCATATGTTTCGTTTGAGAGGGGTACTCGGTAATTTATTGTACTGTGTTAATACGCTAAATCGTTAACATTATTAAAATCCAATAATTGTGCTGCAGTGGAAAGCCCACGATGCGTTGATTTTGAAGGTGGCTTGGAATCCCAATTCCGGCTTCATCGTGTCTGGTGGCGAGGATACTCGCTACCGCGTATGGGACCGCTACGGTCGACAGTTGTATTCGTCGGCTCCTCACCATCACCCCATCACATCGGTGGCATGGGTGCCGGATGGTCAACTCTTCACTGTCGGCTCATACAACACGCTACGCCTCTGCGATAAGGCTGGGGTAGGTGCAAATAGTGCAGTTGTTCTATAAAACTGCTCTTCACAGTCAGCTCATACACACGCTGCGCCTCTGCGATGAGGCTCTAGGAGGGGCAAATAGTGCTGCAGTCGTATAACAGAATGCAAGTCCACTGCGGTATGTGAGATTGCATGTCAACAGCGGGATGCAAGATCGCAAGTCCACTGCGGTATGTGAGATTGCCCGTCAACAGCGGGATGCAAGATCGCAAGTCCACTGTGGTATGTGAGATTGCCCGTCAACAGCGGGATGCAAGATCGCAAGTCCACTGCGGTATGTGAGATTGCCCGTCAACAGCGGGATGCAAGATCGCAAGTCCACTGCGGTATGTGAGATTGCCCGTCAACAGAGGGATGCAAGATCGCAAGTCCACTGCGGTATGTGAGATTGCCCGTCAACAGCGGGATGCAAGATCGCAAGTCAACTACTGAAAGTGTACGCTGACATACATTGGAGTGACTGAGCTGACGATCATATTCAAAAATAGAGATTCCCACCACCCGCGTTTCAATTGATTTCATAATATTCAA
>SDVV010038462.1:0-10731 GCA_016164225.1 Gammarus roeselii
TATATATATAATCACAAAGACTACCTGCCGCTTAATGTCCTTATACTGTTATAGGTGCTTGTCCTACACCACCTTCTCATGTGAAAAAAAATGATTGGAGTCAGATTTTTATTTATTCTGGTGCCCTGTAACAGGAAGCACTTTCAATTCAATTTAATTCATTCAACTCACAGTAGCTCATATCTTAACCTGTTTTTGAGTAACTAAATTAAGGGTTAATTCCCTTCATTACTAATTAATCCACCAACAACTATAAACCACAAAAGATCCAAGCAGGTCAGGGGGAATCCGAGCAGAAGTATGGCCGATCCGAGTAAATATGAGCACTAATATAAGTGATCCGAGCAAGTTAGAGCGATTCGAGCATTGGTAAGGCCGATCCGAGCAAGTAAGGGACAATCCGAGTACTGTTATGAGCGATTCGAGCAGGTCAGGGTCGATCCGAGCAGTGGTAGGGCTGATCCGAGCAGGTTAAGGACGATCAGAGTACTGTTATGAGCAATACGAGCAGGTCAGGGGCGATCCGAGTAGTGGTAGGGCCGATCCGATTACAGATGAACACTGATAAAAGTGATCCGAGTACGTTAGGGTCGATCCAAGCAGGTCAGGGGCGATCCTAACAGTGATATGGCCGATCCGAGTAAATACGAGCACTGATTAAGGCGATCCGAGCAAGTTAGGATCAATCCGAGCAGTGGTAGGGCTGATACTACCAAGTTAGGGACAATCCGAGTACTGTTATGAGTGATTCAAGCAGGTCAGGGGCGAGCCGAGCAGTGGTAGGGCTGATCCGAGCATGTTAGGGACGATCAGAGTACTTTTATGAGCGATCCGAGCAGGTCAGGAGCAATCCGAGCAAGTCAGGAGCGATCCGAGCAGTGGTATGGCCTATCCGAGTATATATGAGCACTGTTAAAGGCGATCCGAGCGAGTTAGGGTCGATCTGAGCAGTGGTAGGCCCAATTTGAGCAAGTTAGGGGCGATCCGAGAACTGTAATGAGCCAACCGAGCAGGTCAGGGGCAACCCGAGCAGTGGTAGGGCCAATCCGAGCAAGTTAGGGACGATCCGAGTACTGTTATGAGCGATACGAGCAGGTCAAGGGCGATCCAAGCAGTGGTATGGCTGATCCGAGTAAATATGAGCACTAATAAAGGTGATCCGGGCAAATTAGGGTCGATCCGAGCAGTGGTAGAGCTGATCCGACCAGGTTAGGGACGATCCGAGTACTATTATGAGTGATCCGAGCAGGTCAGGGGCGATCCGAGCAGTGGTAGGACCAATCCGAGCAAGTTAGGGACGATCCGAGTACTGTTATGAGCAATCCGAGCCGGTCAGGGATGACCCGAGCAGTAGTAGGGTCGATCCGAGCAAGTTAGGGACAATCCGAGTACTGAGATAAGCGATCCGAGCAGGTCAGGGGTAATCCGAGCAATATTATGGCTGATCCGAGTAGATATAAGCACTGATACAGGTGATCCGAGCAAGTTAGAGTTTATCCGAAGAGTGGTAGAGCCGATCCGACCAAGTTAAGGACTATCCGAGTACTGTTATGAGTCATCCGAGCAGGTCAGGGGCAATCAAAGCAGTAGTAGGGCCGATCAGAGCAAGTTATGGACGATCCGAGTACTGTTATGAACGTTACAAGCAGGTCAGGGGCGATCCGAGGTGTGGTATGATTGATCCGAGGAATATATAAACACTAATAAAGGCGATCCGAGTAGAGTAGGGTCGATCTTCCAGGTCAGGGGCAATCCGAGCAGTAGCATGACCGATTTGAGTAAATATGAGCACTGATAAAGGCGATTCGAGCAGGTTAGGGTTGACCCGAGCAATGGTAAGGCCGATCCAAGCAAGTTAGGGACGATCCGAGTACTGTTATGAGCGATCCGAGCAGGTCAGGGGCGATCCGAGCAGTGTTAAGGCCGATCGGAGTAAATATGAGCACTGATAAGGGCGATCCTAGTAAGTTAGGGTTAATCTTAGCAGGTCAAGGGCGATCCTAGTATTGGCAGGACCGATTTGAGTAAATATGAGCACTGATAAAGTCGATTCGAGCAAGTTAGGGGCGATCCGAGCAGTGGTAGAGCCATTCCGAGCAAGTTAGGGACGATCCGAATGCTGTTATGAGCGATCCGAGGAAATTAGGGTTGATCCGAGCAATGGTAGAGCTGATCCGACCAAGTTAGGGACGATCTAAGTACTGTTATGAGTGATTTGAGCAAGTCAAGGGCGATCCGAGCAGTGTTCGTGCCGATCCGAGCAACTTAGAGATGATCCGAGTACTGTTATGAGTGATCCGAGCAGGTCAGAGGCGATCCGAGCAGTGGTAGGGCCGATCCGAGCAAAGTAGGTACGATCCGAGTACTGTTATGAGCGATCCGAGCAGGTAAGGGGTGATCTGAGCAGGTAAGGGTGATCCAAGCAGTGGTAGGGCCTGTCCGAGTAAGTAAGGGATGATCTGAGTACTGTTATGAGCGATCCGATCAGGTCAAAGGCTATCCGCAGTGGTAGAGCCGGGTCGAGTAGGTATGAGCACCGATAGAGGCGATCCGAGCAAGTTAGGATCGATCCGAGCAGAGGTAGTCATAATATGAGCGATCCGAGAGTCTGATAGGATCCGGATCCGAGACAAATCCGGGTTATAGTAATTTCGATCTTGTCCGGTTCCGGGTTATATGCAGTACCCTTGTCTAAGGAGACATGCTCCCCTTAGTCGCATATATCTGCATGTATCATGATGTATAGAATTTCCCAGCCTGTGCAGGCCCTCTGAATAGACCCACACCCCTGAAAATTTTGATTCTGCCTGGCGCTGGTTGCGCAGACTCACTGTCTGATTGACATCAGCATGGAGAGAGAGGAGGAGACTGTCGAATGTCAATACTGCACTCGGTGGGCCAAATCACTAGTGTGTACTTCCAAGTTTAATTAATATGTCAGGGTCTAATTATGGGGTAAAATGAACCATTTATGTATAACTCATTTCAGCTGAAACAGTCAATACAACAAGATTGTACAGTTTTCATGTTATTCCATTTTACAGTTATGATATTTTAGAGTACAAAATTGCAGGCCCTATTTAAGCTAGTTAGAGCTTCTGGGGCAACCT
The DNA here is from genome assembly GCA_016164225.1 of Gammarus roeselii. Taxonomy (NCBI): domain Eukaryota; kingdom Metazoa; phylum Arthropoda; class Malacostraca; order Amphipoda; family Gammaridae; genus Gammarus; species Gammarus roeselii. The sequence continues at coordinate 3,111 of SDVV010038462.1, forward strand.
AATCCTTACCTACTAACCTATTGATATTATCGAGACTAAATTACATAAAAAATAAATGTATCTAGAATTATTAGGCCAAGACACCTACTGAAAACAAACTAATGGACAGTTAAAACCTGACTATTCAACTATTGACTAAGAGTCCTATTAATATTGAAGGAATGAAAATTTAAATATACTGTAAGGTTGTTGCGCTAGTATATATTTCATCTGTATCTAACAAGGTTACAAATTCAAACACGATCGAGAGACGTTGAGGAAACAAATAAGATATGATGAATTATTGTTTGACTAGTAACATGTTAAGTATAACTTTCAGTCATGACTTAAAGATTGATAAGGAATCATTCTGACATTTAACAGTAGTTAGCAAGTTCCAAATTTTAACAATTGAAGTGGATACTGATTTGGTTTGGATTTATTAAAACTGGGTATTACAAGGTTATTTGCATTTTTTGTGTATTGATTGTGTACTTCCGATATCTTCTTTGTTGAATTGAATAGTTCTTGGTCATAGTTTCTATGAAAAGTTTTGAACTTGTTTAGGGTAATTTGGAAGTTATATTGATCTTCCAGTCTCAGGATATTCATGACTTCAAAATGCTGATTAGTATGGGAATTGAATGGAAGGCTATTTCTGGTATGTTCAGGGATCTAGTCCAGATTGCACAATTGGGCACAAGGTTGAGAACATTATGTGTGTTTTCATCACTTAATATTAGGAATCAAATCAGCTGTGCACCTCAAGAGCAGAGATTTGAAAATTTAGACTTCAGCGTGCGGTTGCAGAACATGATTGTATAGATACATGCGCAACTATTGTAAGAAGTATACCGTCACGGTCTAACATATAGACAGTGGAGAGCTAGAGGTGTGTACGCTATATATATATTGAACTGCAAAATTACTTGTGTATGAAATTTGGGATACCCATGCTGAGATGTAAACATCTTTCAAGATCAGACATCTTACGGTTCTTACAAAACTGAGTAATGCCTATATGTCTTCTGGTTGATACATAAAATATATTAAAGTTCTTATTAAAAATGCCATAACCAACAACACCATTCACATATCTCCTGACTTTACGAGAGACCACTGTTATAAATAATTCAGCTCTTCCTCTATGCAGGCGGTTAAATGAACATTACAACGATTTGTTTACAGTAACAACATCATTCACATATCTCTTGATCATACAACTGACAATGCTAATACATAATTTTGCCCTTCTGCTCTGCTTGCATTACATGAACCTTCCAACAAACTTTTTCCAAACATGTGTGACGTCTGTGTTTGTTTTCATCTACTGTCAATATGGAGAGATATTAAATTGACATTCAAACCCTGCCTTGAGCATTTGTATATTGCAGTCCAGTTGTTGTTGCTATCAAACTAAACACTGATGCGCTTCATCATGACCAATATTATGCGTTGAATTGGGAATTGACAATTTTTTATCCTCCCGTCAAATATGGGACAGAGGTCAATCCTGACAGTCCAGTCAAACAAATTAGCACTGTCACATCCTTTCAGAAGTTATAAAGGATGCTATGTTCCTTATGATTGTGGATTTCTATAGTACCTAATTCTGAGATCTGGCGTCTGATTTGTTATAATTACCTTCCAGAGATGTGGCAAACATCATGAATGGTTTTACACTGTTTACCCATATATCTAGGTAGTATATAATTTTGTGCTACATTTCCCTAAACATGTCAATATTACTTCAAATTGTGAAGGCACACTTTGTCCTATTTGATAACTAATCTAGATCTTGATGGGAATGGTCTTACTTTAAAAACAGTTTGGGTAATAGTCACTTTGGTTAGCCCAAACTACATGACAAGGCTGCTCTCATATGCAACTGTCTATTCCTAAACTTTGAGTGATTGCTATTTGAAAATGAGCTGCCCTCTCAGTGCATTAGTGTTTAAATAGCTACCAATATTCCTGGTTGATCAAGAAAAACTATTTAGCTATTGTTTTTTACCTCTTATTGTGACAAATAACTAACAATTTTTTCATAAAGCTCTTGGTCTCTTGCCTATGAGGTAGCACATTGATTTTAAAATACATTGGCTATGCAAATTGCAAAAAAGGCATGTGGCGCCTGCAGTTACGAATTTGCCTATGGGCTTGTGTTGCTGTGTTAAGTGCTGTGGGAGTAGGCAAGGTTGTGCTAGTGTTGAGTGTAGACGGAGGGGTAACAGGAGTGGGAGCTAGTCAAGAACTCAAACAAGGAAATCTTGACAGTGACATTCCATCTGCAGTTCAATTCAATGGGTCCCTTGGGCTACAAACAGATCAGCTCATGTGGTTCATGCAGGTAAGTTGATAAAAATGGCATGCAATTATTTAAATAAAGCTAGCTAGCTATATGTAGAGGGTGGTTATAAACACAATGTCAGTCGTGTGTGTCAGGGAGGTGCTGCAGGGAGGTGCTGCAACACTAAACGTACCAAACCAATGTCAGTCACTTGTTTACCTTAAAATAATTACTCCAAATGGAAAATAGGGAATTTATATAACCTAACCTAGACTAACTTTTTATGGTATGAATATGAATTTAGACACTCCTTTTATAATAATACTACTAAAAAAATTCCCAAAGTTGTATAATAATGAAGAAAAAGAGCAAATGTCAGGCTGACACGCGTGCCTGACTTACAGTTTGGTACTATTATGTATATGTATCTATTTATTAATCTAACAATGATCTATATTATTACTAGGTTTCATTACTTGGACCCCCGACAGCTGAAGTTCATTTGCTTCATAGGAAAGGAGCCTGGGAAGACACTAAAAATCATCCAACAGCAGACACTCAATGGCCAGCATGCTCACCCACCCTGCAGACAACGAAAGCAAGACCAAACAAAGGAGGCCATCAAGGATTTTGGAATTCAATGCACAGAACTGAAACTTGAAGAGGGAGCAGCAACCACCAAAACACCAGATGCATTGGCATTAGTTGTGCATGCGTGTAACATGAAAAATGAATTGGAAAAAGAACATAATTTAACATAATGCACAAAAGATTACAAGAAGATTTCTCACCTTTGTGGCCTCAAGACCACCTCACACCCTAGCAAGGCCAGAGTGCAGAGCATGACAGCAGGCACAAAGGCCACAGCAGGCCCAACTGCAAAGGCCTGGCAGAATAATACAGTGGAAAAAAACTGGAAATGTATGCTTCAGGCAACTGATCATACAGCAGTTCTGTTAGTCACAAAATAAAACAAACATTCATGAATATACATACACTACAAAAAAATACATACATGCTTACTGACACATCCCTACAAATGAATTACATTTCATCAGCCTAGTTAAAATCTTGAAATTCCTTGTACATCTGATCAGCAAGGGCTTGCTTACAGCAAGTGATATCTGTCAACTGCACTATGTCAGCAGGCAAGCAATTCCACACACCAACACATCTCACACTGAAGGACCTAGTGTGGACATGAGAAGAGCAAGGAGAAAAGACAAGCTTCAACACATGACATCTTGTACCTCTGATTTCCCATGCAAATTTTCCAATATTTGATCAGGTCTGCCCTTAAAAGCAGACCCTTAATGGAAAACAAATCTAGGCTCCTCGAACAACCACCATAGTCCATGCCAGAAATTCCATCAATGTTTTAGTCTATCTCCTCTGGACAGACTCCAGCAGCTTGCTGTTCCCACAATATCCAGTGTTCCAAACGCAGGATGCATACTCAATAAGGGGACAAATATGCAAAACATATAGGGACAGCATAAATTTTCATGACTTGCAAGCAGTGGATCTCAACAAACATTTGGCCAACCCACCAGCCTTTGCAGCCACTACACAAATATGATGGTGGAATTGGAGACTGGTATCTACACTGATACCCAAGTCTCTGTGTGTAGGGATAAACTTCAATACTCTGCTCTGCAGGACGTACTGGTTAGTTGGGACCAAAGCATCAAAATCAATACGACCTCTATAAAAGCACAGCAAAGCTCACTTATCCGGATTCAGTCCAAGGTTCCAGGACCATTGTAGTGGGGAGATCATCCTACATCAATTAAACAATTCCAACTAAAGCAATGGCTTTGTGCTCACCTTCAAAAACAACATGCACTGTTACTTGGGATGGCGTTGATCACCTGGTAGCTGGCCAGCCTCCGCTGCGCCACCCTGGACCTACACCAACTGTCCCGAAACGGTATGTTGTGACTAACAAGATAGCTGTGTGATGAGTTGCCTGAAGCACAAATTTCGGGATCTTTCAGCGACATTGTTTTGTCGTGCTTTCCTGGTTCTAGCATGCTCTGGCATTTGTGCCTCCTGTCTTGCTCTGCACTCTGGCTGTGCTGGCTTGTTGAGCAGTCTCAAGGCCACCAAGGTGAGATCCCTGGGACATAATAACCTGCTCCAGCACCTTATAACAAACAGAAGTGAGACTCACAGGATGATAATTGAGAGGGTTGCTTCTTGAACCAGACTTGAATAAAGGAAGGACATGAGATTCGATTCCTTCCAGCCACCTGGCAAAACTCCCTGGTTTAATGACTTGACAAAAATCAAAGACAATGTCAATGACAATTACTGAGAACATGACTTCAAAACACCAGGGTGAATATCATCTAGTCCAGAGGCAGAAGATGAGTCTGAACTTTCTAGAACCTGGGAAACCAAATACTTCGTCATGCAAATGTCAACAAGTTTTCCAGGAAAAAGCTGATGAGGGGAAGGGCCAACAGGATCAGCATCCACAAAAATAGATGAAAACAAATCCACAAGCAGCTGACTCCTGTCTTTCTGACCAGCAACAACCTCCCCAGATGGGAGCTTCAGTGGACGAACAGAGGGACAGCCCTTCTTTCATTTTCTGATATAAAAGAATGAAACATTATTGGAGCTTCAGAGTAGTTGTCTGCTAATTTCTGCCCATACAGACTGGTTTATGCACGAAAAATTTCTGTACTCAAAATTGAGCCTACTAAATCTCCACAAGGATGCCAATATGTCTCCTTGCTGCCTACCAAGCTTCCCCCACAAAATCTTGTATTGAGCCTAAGGCCCAGATCTACTGATCATCAGCTCCCTAGAAGGGCCCCGTAACCAGCCCAGCCACAAAGCAGAGTTTTGAGTGGGAATAAACCTGTCAAGTGAATGGACATTCGACCTAAACAAACCAATATTCTCCTCCACAGTGCCATACAGGAACTCAAAATGCCAGTCAACATCTGTTGAAACCTCTCTCATACTTCTGTAATCTCCAGGAGACCACATAACCAACTTTAAACCAGGATCAACTACAACATCATTCATCTGAAAGACATACTCTACCAAGACAGGGGCATGGTGGCATCACGGGAAAGGAGGTAAAACTGCCATAGAAGACACCCAATCCTCCTCTGCTGTCAGCACCAGGTTAAGAATGCTTCCCGAATCAACTGATGTACTTTCCCTCACCCACTGAGTGAGTCCAAGAAGAAAAAAACAGTCAAGGTACTGAAAATCAATGGGAGGAATATAATTATTCAAAATGTTAACAAAACAATCCAATGAGGGCAAGATAAAATCACCAAGAACAACAACCTCCCTGCCAACACAAAACTTGAGCAAGAATTCAATCAGTTCTGCAATCTCCTCAACTGAATTGGAGAGCAGGTGATAAACCACCACAACTGAAACATCATAATCAAAGAGGAAAACAGCAGCAACATTGGGCAAATGCACCTTAATTGGCACCAACTTCAAATTGTTGGCAACATATAAACAGACTTCATGCTTTTTCACTTCCCCTACCACATCTCCCCACACAAGCTGAAACCCTGGCAAATCAACTAAGGACCATGACACAGAAGAGGTCAACCAAGACTCACACACACTGACCAACTGCAAATCCCACTGCTGCACCATATGACCAACATATGAGACCTTATAAGCGAATTCAAATTGACACAGCAGAACTGCAAAAGAGTGAAATTCGCAAAGACCGGCCAACTAGTCTGAAGCACCACCACCACAGCTAACGGGGATGACATGGAAACCAGTTAGAGCTCCACAGCCACCAGCACCACCACCACTCAGACCATGACTGCCTTCGGAACCACCGCTACAGCCGCCGGTCGCACTGCACGCCCCGGCACCGCTCTATTCCTTGTTTGGAAGAAACAAGCACTTAATGAATCCAATCTATGTCTCATTCTTCCCAGCTTGTCATCCATGCATCCAGGAGCAGAGGCGCAGGCAATGGGTACCACTGATAAGAGCGTCCTGGCACCGTTCACTCCAAGATCTATAGGTTCTCTGCATCCAAGGTATTCATCAACAACAAGGTACCTTCTTTCACCACAGCTCTCTCCTCTAGGGTCCCCAAGGTTTCAGCTACCACTCCTGTGCATCCTTACCAGATGGCAGATAAGATGTCCACGTCAAGTTATACAATGCCTCCGTTGGCTTAGGTCAAGGGTCTTTCTCCACACTCCACAGCAATACTCCAGAACCACCTCTTCCACCAACTACGTCAGGTCTTAACACTGTTGTCACCAGCAACTCTGGAGAGTTTTGGAACTGTAGTTAATTAATTAGGATGATGCAACACCAGTCAAATAACTACATGAGAGTTTGAAGATTTGCATGTGTTTTCCCACCGGATTCTACAAAACCGCCTTACAGTAATGCCAGCCAATTAGCTTCCCAGAAGCTCAGCAAGAAACTCCTGTCGGGACACACCAAGCGGACTTCTGCATCTAAGTTGTGAAATAGTAACTGGCAGAGCTCCTGAACATGGGTAGGCCTCCTGCTTTGGGGGTTGAGGTCCTGCCACAACAAGGTTTGCAATGTAGACAGGCCACCAGGTCACTATCCAGTGACTGGGTCACTCCCCAAGGCTGATAAGGGTAATCCTCTTGAGAGGACAACTACTCTTAGGATTTAAGTTAGGGCAAAATCTTCTGTCCGGGCACAGCCACTTGAGACTACCATAGATCTGAAACAAAAGAGACTCTTTGAATTACACTGGCATACACATACTAAGATACACAGAACAACACTGGCATACATATACTATGATACATATACTATGATACATTGATGAGGGATGTAACACGTAAAAAAAGACCACACTAGAGACAGGTAGCGTACAAGCTGTAAATAATAAAGGAAACAATGTTTTTCTTCAATAATTGCTAACTGGCATTACTGGAAGTCATTCTTCTACATCCTAAACTAATTATGACTTGAAAATCAGTAAATGAGCAAATGTTATGAAACAAATGTTCATTTAAGAAATCATAAGCAAGTGAAATTGGTATTTCTTCAATTGAATACTATGTGGTATTGGTACCTTAATATGAAGATTCATAAAAAAATGTTCATCCTAGGTGTCGAACAAAAGTTAACAATAGGTTTCAAACAAAAGTTAACAATTCCTTGGCCTAGACTTGTCACCATGTGGTATAAACATCAAGTCATTGTAGAATTAGCTCCCCGTTTTGAAATTACCTGTGGTGTCATTTTTTTAAGTCATTTACTTCCTGATGTCATTATGTCTGAAGAACTACATTCAAGTACTTTTTAATTTACAAAAAAAATATAACAAAATAGGTTCTTACCTCTGATTCTTACCTTTGCAGC
>SDVV010038464.1:0-10731 GCA_016164225.1 Gammarus roeselii
CCCGCCCACACGGCGCACACCACACACCTTCTTTGCACATCTCAGCAACGCATCCTTTAACGTCTCCCATTCTTCCTCCACATCTCTCAGATCCTGTCATCTCACGTTGTCATATTCTTCCTTCAACGCCTGCTGAAACTCCTCGGCTCTACTTTTCACATTCAGTCCACTCACTTTCACTACCTCTTCCTCCTCCCACTCGTTTGTTGCCCTTCCACTTCTGCTCCACTCTTAATCTGCCTTCCACCAGCAGATGGTCAGACATTCCTCCACCCTCCCCTCTCAACACCCGCACATCTAACAGCCTCCCCACTACTCTCCTCAATATCAGCACAAAATCCATCAGTGCTCTCTCCACCATTGCACCATGGGCCATCCTTACCCATGTGTACTTGTGAATATCTTGCTTCTTGAACAAACTGTTCTCAACCACCAGCTTCTGCTCCATACACAGACCTATCAGGTTTTCTCCACTGTCATTTCTACCGGGAACGCCATACCTTCCTATCACATTCTCCACCATTTCATCTCCAACTCTTGCATTAAGGTCACCCAGTACAACTACATTGAAATGACCTCCAAAACTTTCAATACACTCACTCAAGTCAGTCCAGAATTGCTCCCTCTCCTCTTCACTCCTCTCGCTGCCAGGTCCGTAAGCACTCACAAATGCCCATTCTTTCTACGCCTAACTTAACTTTCACCCCAACCAATCTTGGGGACACCTCCTTCCATTCGGTAGCGCTACTAGCCAACCGATCACTCAATATCAAAACCACACCTTCTCATGCTCTACCTTCCTCCACACCAGACTTTCTTCCACTTACAACACCAAACTCACATTTGCCCTTACCTTTCAATTTCGTCTCACTCAGCGCCAACACATCTAACTTTCTCCTCACAAACATCTCGCCAATCTCCCTCCTCTTTGCATCACTCGTACTACAGCCACGCACATTCAGCGACCCTAACAATAGGGTTTGGAGAGGCGTGTGCCTCTCAATATTATATTATATCTATATATATAATATATATATATTGCTATATTGTGAAGGTAAGTCATGTAATCTGTTAATTTGTAGATATGTTCGGATCTATGATATAGAAGTCTGATATGTTAGCTGGGTGCCAGAACTCTCATAATAGGCTTGTAATGTTATTTTAAGCAGGAACTTTTCCCCAATAGCAAAAAATAAAAAGTTTTTGGGTATGTACTCTGTCCCAGATTGTAGCCCAACATTTTTTTTTTCAAATTATTCTCAAATAATTTTTGGGTTACTTGCTTTGAATCAGATGTTAAGGGCTATTGCGCTAGTGTACCAGAAAGGCAGGATGCAAGGCGCAAGACGAACGTTACAGTCATTAAATTTTTTCCCAACCCCAGACCAATTGTTGAAATTGAGTGAAACACTCACTAATGTGTGTGATGCAAAATTCTATCACTCATCAAAAAAGACTGAGTGATGCAAAATGTACCCAAAAATCAGTTCATGTTAAGACAACGTTACTATGGAATGAGCCTATACCTTGTTTCTATTAGCAGCTTCAGTTAAACTTGTATTTTATAAACCAGTCTCTTTTTTTATCACCATCCCCTTAGTTGTTGCACAACAGTCAAAAATTTTCTGCTTTTGAGTGGTTAATAATAGCCTAGTTCCTTTCATTCTTTTGTGCACCTTCTAATAACTTCTTTAAATCCTGCTGTTGTTTATGCGTGTGATTTCCCACACTGAATATACATCTCATACATGGGATCTCATTTTCATGTCTAATTATGTCTCCCAGCACTTGTGGGCAGACGTAGTTTAGCACAGTTTAGCCTTAGATAGATGATTTATCGTGTGAATCCTTCGTTTTGGACGTGGCTGCTAGATTAGGAACCACTTACTCCTCTTGTATTATAAATGTTCATTTCTGTTTGTGAGTTGAAAATAGTTTGATCTTGTTTGTGACCATATTTAAAGTATCATGATTTTGTAAAATTATGTGCCTTGTAGCCGGGGTGCTAGAATCATGCTACCGTATCCACCGCGTGTCGTAGAAGGCGACTAGAAGGGCGCCCCGTAGCCGAGAGTAGAATGGTGCTTCCGTAACCCCTGCGTGTCGTAAAAGGCAACGAAAAGGGCGGAGCGAAGGGGCTAGGAATCCCGTTCTCTGTAAAACCCTTCCTCAAAGACGTCAAGACGAGCGGGGGGAGGAGAGGCTCACGCCTCTCCAAACCTTATTGTTAGGGTCGCTGAATGCGCGTGGTTGTAGTACGAATGATGTAAAGAGGAGGAAGTTTGATGTGTTGGCGCTGAGTGAGACGAAATTGAAACGTAAGGGAGAATGTGAGTTTGGTGTGGTGAGTGATCGGTTGGCTCGTAGCGCTTCTGAATGGAAGGAGTTGTCCTCGAAATTGATGTGGATGAAAATAAAGTTAGGCTTAGAAAGATGGGCATTTGTGAGTGCTTATGGACCTGGCAACAAGAGGAGTGAAGAGGAGAGGGAGCGATTCTGGACGGACTTGAGTGAGTGTATTGAGAGTTTTGGAGGTCATTTCAATGTAGTTGTACTGGGCGACCTTAATGCGAGAGTTGGAGATGTAGTGGTGGAGAATGTGATAGGAAGGTATGTCGTTCCCGGTAGAAATGACAGTGAGGAAAACCTGATAGGTCTGTGTGTTGAGCAGGAGTTGGTGTCGGGAACTGTTTGTTCAAGAAGCGAGATATCTACAAGTACACATGGGTAAGGATGGCCCGTGGTGCAGTGGTGTAAAGAGCACTGATGAATTTTGTGCTGATATCGAGGAGAGTAGTGGGGAGGCTGTTGGATGTGCGGGTGTTGAGAAGGGAGGGTGGAGGAGTGTCTGACCATCTGCTGGTGGAAGGTAGATTAAGAGTGGAGCAGAAGTGGAAGGGCAACAAACGAGTGGGAGAAGGAAGAGAGGTAGTGAAAGTGAGTGAACTAAATGTGAGAAGTAGAGCCGAGGAGTTCTAGCACGCGTTGAGGGAAGAATATGACAACGTGAGAGGACAGGATCTGAGAGATGTGGAGAAAGAATGGGAGACGTTAGGGATGCGTTGCTGAGATGTGCGAAGGTGTGTGGTGCTCGCCGTGTGGGCGGGTGCAGAATGAAAGGTTACGAGGTGGGGAACGAGGAGGTCAAACTGGCGGTGGCACAGAAAAGAGGAGCATTTGAGGAGTGGTTGCAGGTGAAGTCGGTGGTGGCTCATGAAAGCTACAAAGAGGAGAAAAAAGGTGAAGGGGGTGGTGAGGAGAGCCAAAAGGGACGCTGATGCCAGGTGGGGCAGACGGTTGTGCCAGAATTTTGAGGAGAACAAAAAAATGTTCTGGAAGGAGGTGAACAGGGTAAGAAAGGGAGAGGCGGGAAAGGAGGAAGTGATGAAAGATGAAAACGGCCAGTTGTTGTTGGAAAGTGGTGATGTACGGAAGAGGTGGACCGAGCCGAGTATTTTGATGAGTTGTTGAATGTCGTGGATGACAGAGAGGCTGATATTGTTGCTGTCGGTGATGGTGCTCGGATGCCAATTTTGGGAGAAAGACATGTGGCAGACATTACCAGGGAAGAGGTGCAGGAGGGGATGCAGGTAATGAAAACAGGGAAAGCCCCCTGGTTTGGATGGCGTTGCGACAGAGTGCCTGAAGAATGGTGGAGTAATGAGTGTCGAATTTTGGTGAGGTTACTGAACTTGTGTTTCGTGGCAGGCGTGGTATCGATTGAGTGGCACAGCGCCTGCATTATTCGGCTATATAAGGGCAAAAGAGATGAAAATGAATGCTGCAACTCGAGAGGTATCAGTCTGTTATGTGTGGTTGGTAGGTTGTACGGGAGAGTGCTGATCAAAAGGATTAGAAACTGTACGGACTGCGTAATTGGAGAGGAACAGTGTGGCTTTAGGAGTGGTAGAGGGTGTGCTGATCAGATTTTTGCAGCGAGACAAGTGTGTGAGAAGTACCTTGCCAGAGGGAAGGATGTGTTCTGGGCCTTCATGGATCTGGAGAAGGCATATGATAGGATTGACAGGAAAACGCTGTGAAGAAGGTTGCGTTTGTATGGAGTGGGCGGACATCTGTTGGAAGCGGTGCAGAGTTTCTATGCTGGCAGCCGAGCATGTTTCAGAGTGGGAAGCGAGGTGAGTGATTGGTTCACAGTGTGAGTGGGACTGAGACAAGGCTGCGTGATGTCTCCATGGCTGTTCAATCTCTACATGGATGGAGTGGTCAGAGAGGTGAACGAGAGTGTGCTGGGTCGTGGCTTGGAACTGTTGGAAGCAAATGGGCGGAGTTGGCAGTTGAGCCACTTGTTATTTGCTGATGATACGGCCTTGATTGCGGATTCAGAGAAGAAGCTATGTAGGCTAGTGTCTGAGTTTGGTAGAGTGTGTGAGAGGAGGAAGCTTCGAGTGAACGTGGGTAAGAGTAAAGTAATGAGATGCTCGAGAACTATCGATGCGAGCAAAATTAGTAGCCCCTAAATGGAGAGCTCTTGGAGGAAGTTCAGTCTTCTAAGTATCTGGGCTCCCATGTGGGGATGACTGAACTAATGGAAACTGAAGTGAAGGCGCGAGTGAAGGAGGGATGTAAAGTGTTGGGTGCACTGAAGAGTTTAATGAGCTGTAGGACGTTGGGTATGGAAGCAAAGAGAAGGCTGTAAGAGGGTGTTGTTGTCCCAACTGTGCTCTGCGGAGCAGAGACTTCTGGGGTGAGAGCAGAGCAGAGTAGTGAAAAAGGAAAAAGGTTGAATGTTTTAGAGATGAAATGTTTCAGGAGCATGGCTCGAGTAACGCTGAGAGACCGGATCAACAACGACGTGGTTCGAATCAGAACAGGGATGAAGAAGTTGTAGGACAGAGTGAATTCGCGTGTTCTGAGATGGTTCGGGCACATGGATAGGGGATATTGGTGAAAAGGGTGATGAATGAGTAGGCGAGTGGTCGCAGGCCTAGAGGTAGACCGAAGTTTGGGTGGATGGATGGTGTGAAGCAGGCGTTAGGAAGGAGAGACATGAATGTGGAGGTGGCGAGAGATCGTGCTATGAACAGGCGTGAGTGGAGAATGGTTGTGAATGGTTGATTTTGACGCTGCTCTGATGTGCTTTCCCGCCCTTGGCATCCCGGTTTTGGGATGGCCCGGTCATTATGACGCGGCGGGGGTAAACCAGTGAAAACTGTCGGGCCCCGCTGCTGACCACGGATCCTCGAACTGCACTCGTGACCCGGAGTGTATGTTGCGGGGTTACCGGCTGGACCCTTTAGCACAAAAGGGCTAATTTGTGTGAGTGTGAGGTGCGCCTTGCCGTCGGCCACCCCCCTTTCTGGGGGATGCGGCCCAGTGTCTGTATTTGTATATGCCAGGCACCTCAGCTATTCAATCAAGTGCCGCAATTACCAGCCACAGCAAACATCATGAGCCTTGAAAGCCGATTGGACAAGTAACTCGGCTGTGTTACAAATAAACCCTAATGAATGGATACCCTCGCCATGGGAACAACTCTCTTCTCCAACCGTCGCCGATTCAGGATCTGACTGGCAAATGTGGCAGCAACATGCAAATGCTTATGCCGTAGCACGAGTGAAGAATGTCCCATCGGTTGTGGGCTAGGTGGCAGCTATGCTGCTACTGGCCTTTTAAAGCTAAGTACCGCCAAGCATCCAAGTATGTAAAACCGCAGCGGTCCGAAACAGAGGCCGGTGGAGCACCACTAGTCTCATCAACTGGGCTGCTGAGACTGCCATGACGTTTGTTTACGCATTCTGCTTAATACCTACCGTCCTTTTCAGCTAATTGCTTATTTAGCACAAGTTTGTCCCGTACCATGGAGGAAACTGCGTGTTCGGAATGGCTTGTTATTGTAGACAGTGTGTATCGCTGCCAGAGAGGAAATTAGCAAGCCACTTCTTGTAGTTTAGTTGAACGTGTGTGTTGAGTATTTTATTTATCTTGAGGAATTGTTTTTGAACTGCGTCGAAGGCTATACTAACTGCAATGGCACATACCAGGGTGCGTTTAGCTGGCGTCTTTTCGTTCAGGCCTTCATGGATGATATGGGCGAGATTGGTGAGGAGTGTGAACCCGTGTTGCGTAGAGGAGTGTGAGATATGGGCAATAATTCAGTTCAGAACCCGCCGCTATGAATTTTGAGGTGTTCAGGAAGAGATAAATGAGCCAGTGTGAGGCTGGATCTGTGGGAGCTGAGTTTGGTTTCGCGATGGGTATTATTTCGCTTGTTTCCAGGTGTTGGGTTGGGTATTGTTCTGTGTAGAATGGAACTGTTGAATTTGTATGTGAGAGTTGCGATGGCGTGTGGACCTAGGTGTTTAAGATGAATGATGTGCCGTCTGGGCCCGTTGCCGAGAAATTTTTGGTCGGACAGAGGGCAACTATGGTCTTGACTGGTGTAAAGAGGGGGCAACGTTTGGGCCGAACTATAATTTGTATAAATTGTTTGATGCCGATCTGGATATCAGCATGATGTTGTACAGAACATTAATTTGCTCACGCCTCGACTATGGAACTGTCCTTTCCAATCCAAACAAAACCGTGCACATCACATCCGGCGCGACCGTTCCACTCCCATGGAATCATCGGACAAACTAGCGAATGAGCTTCCGCTTCGTGTTGGCGAGACTCTCCCTCTCCAATAGTATTTCCAGACTAGGTGCCTAATCTACAACTCTTTCCTCGACCACATCATCAAAATTTCCGTTAATCGCTTCTTCGCAACCAAAAGAAATTTATGCCTGCCTATCACCCAACTCGTGGACAACTCATTGACCTCGCAAGGCATCACTCGCAAGGTTATCTGGCTTTCACCCTCATACCAAATTCTTCGAATCTGCACACCTTCTTGGATGATCAACCCACCGTCGGTGAACATGGATTTGGATATATAACCCAAAGCTAAAACAATATCAAGATTTTCGTCCTCTAGACACTGACGCCTCCGAAGCCGCCGCTGTGTGCCGAGAAACCACTCGTTTGGCTACCCTCCATCAAGAAGCCGCTGCTTTCTCAGCCGAGTTGTACGCATTCGAATTAGCTTGGGGTGGAGGGATGATTATTCATGTGAGAGATCATAATCACTTTATTTTAGTTTTGTAGTTTTTCTCATTTCGTGGGCTCTATTATTTATCTGTGTTCTATTTTCATAGTGATCAATTTTGGGTTAGAAATATAATTGTGCATCGTTAGACTCACCGACCCAACCTACCGTAAAAAGCTTATCGCTTTCGGAAAACACACCGGACTATACGAAGCTGTCAACACCCCGAGCCCCTGTTCAAGTGAGGCGGTCTCTCCACCCCATTTCGCACAGAGATAACAAAACATTTACAAAGATTCGCGTTCATTCTTTTACTCTCTCGTACGCTCTAGTACGCGAATGTGCCACAATTGAAATATGTACTTGATTTCATCTTGGCAGGATTAATATTTTCGCGCGCAAGGCTGTGCGCACTTACTTAAAACAATGACGGTTGCGTTGAGGCTCCGGTGGAAATGAGGCTCAAATCAAATCGAAATGTATCGTTAGACGCCTTCAGGGGCCCTTGGTGGACTATGCGGAGTGTTAATTAGTGCAGCCCAACCTACGGTGGGAGAATTTGCGCTCTCCCGGGCGCCCAATAAATATCCGAGCACAGCTAGGCGTTTTGATGGCTAAATGGTGAAATAATGTTGCTGTTGATCTTAGTGAAAGTCTTGAATGGCACTGTGCGTGGAGGGGACGAGGCGAGTCGGGACAGTTTGAGGCGAGTGGAGACGAGTCGACGAGTCGAGACGAACCGAGGCTGTTTGAGACTAGGTGACCCGGGAATGGGGGTACTCGTGGAACTCGCGGGACCCGGGGCCTTCGAGAACCCGAGGGACTTGGAAGGCCAGGAGGATTTGGGGGGGATGCACTTGGACCCTTCGGGATGCCCTTGAGACCCTTCGGGACGCCCTTGAGACCCTTCGGGACGCCCTTGAGACCCTTCGGGACCCCTTTGAGAAACCTTGGGACTCCAGCTTCCCGCTCCCCACGCTGTAAAACCCATACACATAAAAATGTGTATATGTGAAATGCTTGAGTAGAACAAATAATTATTACAGTCCGCGGATTACTGGCACAAAGGGCTAGGGTCGCGTCAAGGCTGGTCGAGGTGAGTCGAGATCAGTCGAAACATGTTGAGGCGAGTCGATTTGGTCGCGACGAGCCGAGACAAACCGAGATGAGCTGAGACGAGGGACCAGGGGAGCTCGGGGGAGCCGTAAACTTGTGTTACCCTCCGTGCGTACATATTACTCGTGAAGTTCTGAAGAAGTTAGCGATCAGAGTAGATGCACGTGTTTCGAGAAGGTTCGGGCACATGGTAAGAATGGATGATGGGTGAAAGGGGTGATGAAGGCGGAGGTGAGTAGGCATAGAGGTAGACCGAAGTTTGGGTGAATATATTGCGTGAAACGGGTGTAAGAAAGGATATTTAGGTGTGAAGATGAAGAGCGTGCGCTGGATAGGCGTGAGTGGGGAGTGGTTGTGACCGGATGACTTTCAAGGCTTCCCTGATAAGCTTTCCCTCCCGTGCTTTGAACACGGGACTGTCGTGGACAGGGAGGGGGGCTTGTCACTGACACAGTAAGGGTAAACCAGTGTCATTGTCAGGCCCTGCTACTGACACTGTCCACGGGCCGCCCTACTGACCCAGAGTAATGAGGCCCTAATCAAACTTGACACAGTGTATGTTGCAGGGTATCCCGGCTGGAACCCTTAGCGCAAAAGGGCTAAGTTTGTTTGAGTGTCAGTGTACGAGAGGGGTGTGAGGTGCGCCTTGCCTCCGGCCACTCCCCTTCCTGGGGGATTCAGCCTATTTTCTATCTTTCTTGCTGTTCTTATGCGTGGTATCCTTTACCTATGCAATTGTTCGTTTTATTAAAAAATTAGTTCCATTTCTTTTTTTTTCAGACCTTTGAACTGCTTGAAGGCTAATGCGCTAACCCAATCAGTAAATAAACTCAAGGGGAAAAAATTCACAAGTTTTTGAGTAGTGACAATGTTGCCCGCCCAATCATCAGAATCATTACTATTGGTAGGTACAGTCGAGCAAAAAATAGTTTTATTTACAACTACGTAAAATCTCAATGTCACAATCCTGCTCTATGTTTGAACTCATCAAAAATTTGATCAATATTACCCATCAAGGGGCTTTGTCCACACCTAGTACCGTGAGAACTTTCTATATGAAGTTGAATTCCAAGTGGGGGAAGTCGAATTTGTTTTTCCGGCTACAGACTAACCATAAACGAATTTTAGCTCGCTACGGTACTTTTATTTACTTTCCTCCCATTAGTCGACCAAAGCTGTTCGCCGGTGGTGGTTGTCGTAGTGGTAAAAGAATATAGTTAATGTCTTCCTCTCTATCATGGATTGGCGCCGTTCGGGGGAGCTCACAATGGCTCGCGTTTGGGCTACGGTGGAGATGAACCCACTGAGCTTTTAACCTATCCACCATCGAATTTTTTTTTCACTCAAAATTTATTGCACTGTGGAGCTTCTTTCTCATTGTTGTCCCTCATACCTTCTGATTGTAGGTGAAGTTGATTGGACCCTTAATTCTGACGGAAGACCTTTGCATTTCAGGTTTCTATGGGGAGAGCTGAGCAAACGAATTTCTTTTGAGAAAGAGATGCACCAGCGCAAGATGACCAACGAGATCAGGAAGGTAACCCAGGAGACTGACGAGTACATCAAGACGTCAGAGATTGCAGAACGCGTAGAACAGAGAAGAATTCGCTCCGGAAAGGCCGGCGTTGCTGCCTCTAGTGGTGAGGGAAGCGGCGAGGCAGGCAGGGTACCGTACGCGGCGTTCGGTATCAAGCAGAGACTAACTGAGGCGGAAATCCTGGAGAAACAACGAGAGAAGAAACTGAAAGATCAGAAATTCAAAGCAAAGTTGCAGAGAGCGAAATTGAAGAAACAGGCGGTGCAAGCGGAGAAGAAAATTGAGCGTAAGAAGCAAGCAAAATCACTAAATTTATTCGTTGCTGAATCTTAATTTTGTCCCGATTTCATTCATGATACATTTTGTGAGCTATTGTCGAAACTTATTTTCCAGTGTCAGAGGATTTGATTTGAGCCTCATTTCCACCGGAGCTTCTGTCTTGGGATTTGATTAGTCTCTTGGGAGTTAGTGAAACCGCCCTACGGGGGAGTCTGCATTAACTTCGCGTTGGGACTCCGGTGGAACATGGAAGCAAATAATGAATGAATAAGGAGTTAGTGAATGGTTCTCGATTATAGACAGCTTTGCGCAGAGGCAGTATCGTAACCAATGAGTGACCAGTGAGTAAGAAAACACCATCGCATACTGTTCTTCGCGTCTAAGCTCCAAAGTTTACAAGTTTCCAGGGTATAGGATTTTGTTTTTGCTGTATCAAAATAAGAGCCCGTCACCGCTCTAAGCCGAATATCGCTCAGAGACCGAACATCGTCTCGTAAAGGTTAAAGTTTTCAACTAAATTGGAGAGATCGACTACCATCTCTTTAAAGCGAGAGCAATAAGGCACCTCAGAGGGATACCCCCTGGGGGTATCCCAGGCTCACCCGCCTTCCCGTGGTGTCCTCGTTATCCACCAATATTCATTTGTCCCTTTGTGTAAATACGTTTTGAGTTAGAAGATCCCTCCACCGTCCCCCCATTCAGTTTGTATCTACATCCCCCCTTGGTGCACAAAGAGGTGAGCCCCCACTGACAT
>SDVV010038465.1:0-10731 GCA_016164225.1 Gammarus roeselii
AAGGATGTTATCATGCACGGCGCTCGTATTTGAGGTTCGAGTCAAGCACCCGTTCCGTCAAAGGATGTTATCATGCACGGCGCTCGTATTTGAGGTTCGAGTCAAGCACCCGTTCCGTCAAAGGATGTTATCATGCACGGCGCTCGTATTTGAGGTTCGAGTCAAGCACCCGTTCCGTCAAAGGATGTTATCATGCACGGCGCTCGTATTTGAGGTTCAAGTCAAGCACTTGTTCCGTCTATTTGACCAAAGCAGGATTAAAGTTACGGCAATAATAACGTCGAGAAGAAATCTGCATTTGGGATACTTTGGCTGCGACAAATGATATAAAATTATGGTTGTATCAGCGCCGGCAGATCACAGGCTTTGAAGGGGCATTGCGGCATCGCAACCTCTTATAAACAACTGTCGAGTACTAGTGTAGTGTCGGCGGAGGGTCTTGCAGGATCAGGAAAATATATTATTTAAAATACTATTAGGTATGTTTATCAATCCGATGGGTTCGTTTCCTCGAAAATTTCATATTACATAGACATAAATATGCAAAAAAAAAATCAAATCACATCAATACTTTTTTAGTGGAGCAAGATAGAAGTTTGTATCTTTTTCAAAAGATATCAACCAGCCAGGATGTGAAAATACAATCGCAAGTATATGACATGCTGAGTCAAGTAACTACACTAGTGTAATATTCTAAGCTCGGAAATGGTAAAAGCAAACATGAAATTAAGAAAAAAAGGCAATACGTTGTGCAAAGGGAGTGGTTTATTGATTTGAGACAATATTTTCGAATCCATGCATTACTGACAAACAAGCATCTCGAAACATCGGCCTCATATGAGAAACGGAAGCCAAAGCTGATAACCGGAAAACGAAGAGGGAATTTTTTATTAAGCTAGATTATTTTAGGAATAAACTGTTCTGAAGCCAATCCCATTAGGGGACGTTCCCATTAGGTTGTATTCCCATTAGGTTGTATATCCATTAGGTTATATTTCCATTAGTTTGTATTTCCTTTAGGTTGTAGTCCCATAAGGTTGTATTACCATTACCTTGTATTCCCATAAGGCTATATTCCCATTAGGTTGTATTCCCCTTAGGCTGTATTTCCCTTAGGTTGTATTCTTATTAGGTTGTACTTCCATTAGGCTTTATTTCGATTATATTGTATTTCCATCAGGTTGTATTTCCATTAGATCGTATTCCCATAAGGTTGTATTCCCATGAGCATGTATTCCCATTAGGCTGTACTCCCATTAGGTTGTATTCCCATTTGGCTGTATTTCCATTAGATTGTATTCCCAGCAGGTTGTATTCCCATTAGATTGTATTCCCATAAGGTTGTATTCCCATTAGCATGTATTCCCATTAGGTTGTATTCCAATTAGGTTGTATTCCCATTAGGTTGTATTCCCAACAGGTTGTATTCCCATTAGGTTGTATTCCCATTAGGTTGTATTCCCATTAGGTTGTATTCCCATTAGGTTATATTCAAACAATTGAGCTATGAAATATTAAAATCCAGAATTGACAGAGTTCGAGCTTGTATAATTTCACTTTTAGTTGTGAGACAAAAGCTGCCTTGGAAAGAAACAAAAGATCATTTGATGAGAAGTATGCATGCGGCTCTGCTCAAGACGTTCTTCCATTTCTGACACACTTAACGTCAAAGTCGTAAGTTTTTGACAGCGTATACGCATTTTGGAGGAACACATGCGATAATTTAGGCCTATTGCGCATCTACAAACATTCTACACAATTATTATTTAATTGCAATATTATTAGGAAGATGGATGATTGAAGTCATTTATGTGCTAATCATTGTACAGGTACAATTCTCTTATCCCATTTTTCCATTTAAAATGCTAGTTTAGAAAACATGGTGATAAATGTTTTAAATATTTTTTTTCCCTACATTGGTAGACGGTTAAACTATGTATTCTGGGATGTGGTTAATGATGGGTGGAAGGAATTCATGGGCCCATGGTTTTATTTCCAGCTTGTACAGTGGCAATAAGCATTCGCACCAAATATTGTGACAATAAATAGGATTAATTTATAAACGCAAATTTAGGTTTTGAAATTTCTTGCAACTTTATTTTTGAAACATCTCTGGAGCTTCAGAGTTAAATTAAATTTTATGGCACGTTACCTTCACCCAACTTTCAAAACATAATGTTAGCACATTTTTTGGAGACATGCAGAATCGAGAAAAATTGTGCATATTTATTAAACGTTATGTGTGTACCATCGGTTCCCCTAATTTTATTTTCTAATTTTGTTTACCGCATCCTTCCAATGAGATAATGTGTATTCATGTATGTTAGTTTGTATGCCCAGCCGTGCGACTAAGTGAATCAGATGTATGTGTATTCAAACTTAAAAATCCAGAATCTCGTTGTATGGGAGGGCGAAATTAAAACGCGAAAACTTGGTATTTGTAGAGCTGGAGGCACAGTCGCCATGTTGACACATCGCCATATTGAAATAAAGCGTCGTAACTGAGATCTAGGAGGGATGATACATTTGTTATCGGGCAATATCCCTTATCTATTAGGGATGATGCATTTGTTTTGGGGGAACTTCTTCCGCAATCATCTCTGATGTCAACCTCATACTTATCAGAGTAACATCCCCTCTCCCTAAATAAAGTGATGAGGTTGTTAATTGATAATTTAAACCTATTTGATATTTTCAAAAAAATTTGCAAAGGAGCAAGTGAGCAAGGTCAATAAAAAACGTTGTTGCATCAACATTTGTTTCCTGATCGCATTCCTAGCACCTACAAGTAGGATCTATACAATTGATTTTTATTCTATATCAACATTGCACGAAATTCGTTCTGGATAATTTTATTTATTACTTTGTAATCATAAGTAATGTTTGATGTAGCCTCATTTTGGGAAAAGGCCTTACTTATTTTGAAAGACAGAACACTTCAGTTTCAATGTAGTTCGTAGATGCCAAATTGCTTTGAAAAGTCCTCCATCGTGTATGCGAAATAGCTTGACGCCCAGTTCACTAATACACATCATAATACATGTCATAAAACCTATTACAACACATATTATAAAACATATTAAAATACATATTACAGAACATATTATAACACATATTACAGAACATATTATAACACATATTACAGAACATATTATAACACATATAATAAAACATATTAAAACACATATTTTGAAAAATATTTCGACGAATTATAAAACATATTATAATACGTGCACGAGTGTTTTAGAAACCCAGTATCTGATAACATAATCAACCCCCTCTCAGTTATTTTCTCTCCCAGATAAGAATAATAATAATAACTGGATGGAAGTAATTAAGAGTGTTTGTATCTCAATTAAGAGGAAGGTAGGTCGAGGAAGCAGAAGCCAAGGCCACTAAGCCAATCACCGGCCGTGTCAAGTCACATGAGAGGAAGGAGGGGGTATTGGGACAGGCCAGGACGGCCAGAAGAGGAATGGGGCAGTGATTACAGAGCAAGGCAAATGGGGGCACAGGTCGCCCTGACTGATGACTGCAACAGTAGGATAGCGGGGGGAGGGATAAGATGTTTACGAGTGTTTACAAGTGTAAGAAGACAGCAACAGGAGTTTTGGCCTACGATAGGTTCTCTTTTGATAGTAAGTAGATTGGTTGTGAAGTAGAATGTCTATGAGTATATCGTGTGTCAGTGTATTTTATGCTTTAAAAGATCATGAATGGGAAAGATTGTAGGAGGAATATCATTCAACGAAGATACTCGAAGCAACTCAAATCAGCACTTGGAAGTAAGCCACCACCCACGATATTGATTTGAGATTGTCTCTGTTTCCTTCCTCGTTAATTCAATGCTGACTGGTGTCATTGCTAGACTGTTTTGCAACGAGCAGAAACCAATGCCGGGCACATTTTTTACCGTGCTAGGGCCAATGCCAGGCACTACTTCAATTGCACGGTGTCATGCCGAAAACCGTTTTTTAATTAATATTCTGGTGAGGGGGCTATAGCTGGGAGCTATTTAGCGTCGCTTATGGTAGAATTAGTCTAGCCGTGACTTGAACATTTTGATTTTACAACTTCCGCTGGAAGTCTGTTCCATTCCTCGACAACTCTATACGTGAAAAAACAGCGCATGATGTCGAGTGTGAAACGCTTGCCAACGATTTTGTATCATTATTTCTGGTTACTCCGTTCGTATCTTGAGTGAAAAGGCTCGCTAGGTCGACGTTTCCCTTACTCTTCTCTAGACAATAAAGGTGGAGTTCACGTAGTTTGTCTACGTACAATTTATTGTGCAGCGAAGGGATACGTTTGGTAGCTCTACGTTAAACCTTCTCTTATTTAATAACGTATTTTCTAAGATTAGGAGACCAGAACTGGACGGTGACAGAGATCAGTTTCTTTCCGGACATTGAATATTCGCGTTTGGGGTTAGGATGACCCATTTGCGTAACTTTACATTTGTCGAAATTTAATTGCATTTGCCCGTTTTCTGACCGATCAACAATTTTGTTCAAGCATAGTTATATCTCCTCACGATCAAGTTTGGTTTGCATTTTTCCTTCTAGCTTAGTATTGTCAGCAAAAATTTCTAACGTTCGAGAGTAAGTTTCTTCGAAATCGTTTATGAATATTTCGAGAGAACTGGACCTAACACGGATCCTTGAGGCACGCCGCTTGTTGCTCTACCTCAATTGGAGGGAGCTCCGTTAAGTACGACTCGCTGCCGTGTGTCCGTGAGCCAGCATTTTATCCATTTATTTAGCTAGCCTTGAATACCGAAGGTTAAAGGTTAATGTGAATGATATCGATCGGAGATTTTGCTTCGGGAATTTCAGTTATATTTGAAATAAAAGCAGCAGGTTCGTAAGACAGGTACAATTGAGTCTGAATCTATGTTGAGAGTCACTCATCAACTTGGGTGATTATA
Organism: Gammarus roeselii; assembly: GCA_016164225.1. NCBI lineage: Eukaryota > Metazoa > Arthropoda > Malacostraca > Amphipoda > Gammaridae > Gammarus > Gammarus roeselii. Next base: position 4,928 of record SDVV010038465.1, read on the forward strand.
AGAATTCCGTAATTTTATCCGTCATAAAACTTTCCATCAATTTGCCAATGACTGAGGCGAGACTAATTGAATGATAATAGCCAAGAAATTTTCTGTCCCTTTGTTCAAAAAATTGGAAGCAGTCACCGCCCGCAAGGCCACGGCGCATTGCCAAAAATCGAACCCTCAACGTGCCGCACCAGAGGCTGGTCACATAACGGGAAACACCAGTTTGAATGCATATGAGGATAATATTCGGCCAACCTATTGGATTTCCAAGTGTTTGCAAGTGTAGGAAGACAACAACAAGCCTATTGGCCCAAACTAGGTTGCCTTTTGATAGCAAGAGGATTAGTTCTGAAGTAGAACGTCTAAGAGAGCTTCATGCGCAATTTCTGTTATCAAGAAAGAGAACGGTTTAGCTATTTATCGACAATTTATGTAGAACTTATCGAGCCGAGACTTGAACGTTTCAATTGTATTGCTGTTTACAACCTCCGCTGGAAGTTTGTTCTATTCTTCGACAACTCCATACGTGAAAAAATTGCGCGTGATGTCGAGTGAGAAACATTTACCAATGATTTTGAATACATTATTCCTAGTCACTCCGATCGTATCTGAAGTGAAAAGGTTCGCTCAGTCGACGTTTTCCTTACCCTTCATAATCTTCCACACTTCGGTCATGTCGCTTCTGACACGACGTTTCTCTAGCGAACAAAGATTGAGTTCACGTAGCCTGTCTTCGTACGATTTATTCTGCAGCGAAGGGATGAGTTTGGTAGCTCTACGCTGAACCTTCTCTAATGTAATGACGTATTTTCTAAGATATGGAGACCAAAATTGAACGGAATACTCGAGATGTGGTCTAACAAATGCATTGTATAACTTGATCATACTGTGTGAGTTTTTGTACGAGATAGTGCGGGATATCATACCTAGCATTTTGTTGCCTTTCTTGGCAGCATCGTACATTGCTTTCTACTTTCTAAGTCATTACTGATGATGACTCTTAAATCTCTCTCTTCAGTGACAGGAATGAGTTTCTTTCCGGACATTGAATATTCGTGCTTGAGGTTAAGAGGACCTATGTGTTTAACTTTACATTTGTCTACATCAAATTTCATCTGCCACTTTTCAGCCCAGTCAACAATTTTTTTCAAGTCTAGTTGGATCTGCTGGCACTCTAGTACGGTTTGCCCTTTTCCTCATATCCTAGTATCGTCTGCAAACTTGCTAATGGTTGAGAGTACGCTGCTATCGAGATCGTTAGTGAATATAGTAAAGAGAACTGGACCTAGCATGGGCTCACGAGGCCCGCCGCTTGTAACATTACCCCAGGAGGAAGCGCCGTTAAGTGCAACTCACTGCCGTCTGTTCGTAAACCAGCATTTTATCCAGCTGTTAAGCTCGCCTCGAATACCGATGCTGTGCAATTTACTAACTAGGCGCTTGTGGGGGACTTCAACAAAGGCTTTTTGAAAGTCATGGTCAATGAAATCGATGGGAAATTTTGTGTCGTGGATTACGATTATACTTTAAAAAAGTAGCATGTTCGTAATACAGGAACGGTTGTGTATAAAACCATGCTGAGAGTTGCCAATCAGTTTGTTTGATTCTAAGAATTCCGTAATTTTATCCGTTATGATCAATTAGTCAATGACTGAGGTAAGACTAATTGGACGGTAATTTCCGGGACACTTTTTGTCCCATTTTTGAAAAAATTGGGGTAACATTGTCCTCTTTGCATTTAGAGGGCCAGGTGCCATTTGTGAGAGATTGAGTGAAAATGTTTGATAAATGTTCGGCAATTTCGTTTTTAGTTTCTTTCAGAATCCTGGGATGAACTTGGTCTGGACCTGGAGATTTTGTGACTTTCAATTTATCAATACATTTAATAACTTCGGCGGGGAAAAGTTCACTGTGTTGAGGGGTTCAATTCGTCTTTCCGCTATGATATCAGCAGGATTAGGAATATCCAGATTCTCTAACGTAAATACAGAACAAAAGTATTCATTAAGTAGGGCATTCATTTTGGTGTCGTCCGTTTCTAGCTCACCAACATCGTTCTTGAGAGGACCAATAACAGATCTTGAATTTTTTTTTGCTCGAAACATAACTAAAACATAGTCTTGGATTGGTTTTGGCATTGGCGGCAATTTCATTTCCATAATCTTTCTTCTTATGTTTTTGGGCCCTCTTTAGATCTCTTCTGCTGATGCTGTATTCATTTTTTGCTACGTCGTCATGTGGATGTTTCTGTTTTATTGAGTGCTTTGCTTTCTTTTGCGACTGAAGGCGCTGCAATTTTCCTTTCCAGTGCTGTCAAGAAAGTGCTGTCAAGAAATTGTTAGGCGATTTGTTGACATCTTGTCCGATGGTTATATTTGCTGACGCCATTGACTCTCTTAGGCCATCAAAGTTAGCTAATCTAAAGTTAGTTTTTTTTTCACAGTTTGTTGACGTTTTCCACTCAAGATACATCAAACAAAAAGCGGACACAGTTGTGGTCGTTAGTTCCGAGTGGTTCTCCTACTTCGACGTTCGTGACATGAGAGTCGCTTGCACTAAATAGGAGATCAAGAATATTACTACCTCTTGTAGGTGTCTTCACCATTTGGGTCATGAACTTATCGTCTGCAAAATCAATCAGACGCTGGTCAGTGGCAGTGCATTCGTTTGTTTCCCAATCAATGGCAGGGAGATTGAAGTCTCCGAGCACAATACTGTACTGTGCTTTGACGACATCGACGAGGGTGTTGTAAAGATCGATATCGTCTGCAACTTTGCTGTTTGAGGGACGATAGACGAGAGTGATTTTCCATATTATATGTTTACCGACTGCTCAGATTGATGCTATGTTGTGTCTGCTGTTTGGAATAGTGACTTCTAGTATTTGTAGGGTGTTTTTCACAAGAAACAGCACTCCACCGCCCTCTCGGCCTTGTCTATCTTTGTGAAATAGCGAGTAACCGGGGAGAGTAAATTCGCCTGAATAATGCCAGGTGCTCAATTTTATCCACGATTCCGTGATTGCTATTATGTCGATACTTTCATTCATTGCAAGGATACCTATTTTTTCGATCTTGTCGCGGAGGCATCTAGCGTTCACATAGTAACATTTGAGAGTACCGTTGGTCACATTAACATGATTTTCTTGACTTATATATACTGATTCTAATTTGAGGCCTTGTGTCGGAGCCCAAACTTTTGTTTACGTTTAGGCGGGCTGAACTAGCGGAGCAGCGACTACTGCCTCTAACTCGGACTGGATTGATGACATGAACTTTTTTGCGAGGTCCTGCGGTGATGTTTTGATGAGCTCCTGTATTGGCTGTGTATCTAGTGTTGGCACGGGTGGTGGCCGTTGGGTCATTTCGTCGGGCAATGCTGGCGGAGTTGTGGGTTGGATATCGAGTGCATTTTTTGACTTATTTTCGGTGTCAAGACCAGCGCCGATGTTTTTAAGGATGTTTTCGAGGGTATTGAGTCCGTAAGCGTTTATGCGAGCGCCTTGTTGGTGATTCTTTTGAGGTTATAGTACTTTGGATCAATCATCGTATCCCAATGATCAGAGAATGGGATTTTGTGAGCTTCGCAAAAAGTTGCAAGACGATTGTTAAGTAAAATCATCTTGCTTAACTTGTATCTACTTTGGTTTGGATGGGGCAGGATGTCAGTGACATGGATGTTCGCGTTTGAGCTTTTGAAATTGGTTTGCATGGTTTCATACCTTTTCCATGTCGATTCCGTCGGCGACACGTCTTTAGCTCCGACTTGTAGTATAATTCGTTTGGAAGAATGTATCTTTTCCTTTTTGATTATGCCTTCGACCTTGTCGATTTTCAAATCTGCTTTGCCAAGAGAGTTCATTTTATCGGGCAATACATCAAATCGGTTACGTGTGTTGGGTCGGATGTGGTGAGGCTGTGGCACAACGTGTGTTGCACTGTCGCAGCGTGGCTGCCTCCTGCTTACTATAGTTGTGTAAAGTGCATCGCTATCTTTGACTCAGTTTTCTATCGATTTGATGCTGTCATTTGTCTCTGCATCTAGAGTTGAAAGCTTCTTGACCAATTCGGAGTCTAGGTGCTCTTTCTTTTGATTTAGAGTTGCCTCAGTAGTTTCTTTGACTGCTGCTAGTATACTGTTCATCAGATCTTTGAATTTGTGGAATTGTTTCAACGCGTTTTCCAATTTCGATTCAACAGCTAGCAACCGGGTGTCCGTGCTGACTGTCATTGTTTTGGACGAGTCGTTGGAGGCACGACTGAGTAGTGCCTTCAGTTGTTCGATTTCCTCTGCCTGTTGTTTGATGTCCTCTGCCTGTTGACTTAGTTTGCAGCGTGATGTCTTGCATTCCCGATTTGAGAGACTACTGCGCAAATTTCTGGCAGAGCTAGAAGAACTATCGCAAACCATTAGTTCGGCGGCGTACAATTAGTGGCATATGCCACATGCTAACTTAGCCTGAACCATCTTGGGCTGTAAAAAGATTACGGGGGGCAAAATTAACCCTTTGCTTGAGTTTTATTTTTCGTGGTTCCTTATAGACAACAGATATGAATGTGATCATTTAAAATTATTTGCGGGATTTGTCGATTATATTGACGAATTGAAAACGGAATTTAAACGGCATTAGTACAAAAGCGAGTCGGATGCGCGTGATCGTCGAATGTGCGTAAGCGCAAGGTTACTTCATTTTGCGGGATTGAGTTGAATGCAAAGCCAAACTATTTTGTAGCTGCTCCCTTCTGCTTCCTAATGTTGTGAAAATGATAGCATGATTCCGTGGATCAACCTTGTACTAGACATGACCGGCGGAGTAACAGAAAATGACGGAAAAATTAATTCAATTTCAGTTAATGAAGTGCTATGAAATCATAGCACGATTCTAAGCTGCATGACGTGATGTGTCACTACCAGGCATCCAATAGTTATTATGAGCATGACCCACCTACAATAGTAAGTATGAGTATGTACCACCTTCGATATGAACATGAACCACCTACAATATACCAGTCAGGGTACAATGCAATGACACTACCTAATACAATGATACTACCTAATGCAAGTTATTTATGATTTTGTTACAGAGAACCGGCCACATTTGACAATGTTGAAAATCGGACTACCAGTAGTAACCCAGAGAAAATTGATAATTGTATAAAACTGACAAGCTTGTTTCGACTGAACAGGGCATTCTAGGAGAGTTTGCAAAAATAAGACCAATAAAAATTACGCATGAATATCATTTGCAGAGCACTCTAATAACGTGAATAAGCTCATAGAGTAAAATAAAAAGTTGTGAATAAAAGTAAGTACTTACAAACAATCTTCAGAAACAAGAATATAGGCTATTTGACACATAAAAATGCAAACTAAAGACTAAAGACACTAACCTCAATACATGAGGAGAATACGCAAGGAAATAATCTATTGAGCACCTGTGCACCAGTGTTGATTCGAGGGCCTAGGCTTTCTAGTGCACTGGAGTCAATGTCCTTCTGGCACCGTACATGATGTACCCAGGCTAGTGATCCCAAAGAAGTGGTTGAAGATATTTAATTCATAATATTAAATTGGATGAGGTTTACAAGTTCCCGGTGCTTCCATGATATATGCACAATCACATGCAATTATCGCACTTGTTAACATGTTCTGTTTGCTGCAGCTATCACGTTAAGAAGGTTGCTCGAAATTCGTAAGGTTTCTTGCTTCAAAGAGATCCTTATAATAAAAAATAGAATGAACTTCTCACATTAAATTGATACTTCAGTATGCATATTTGCATTAGGTGCGAAACTTTTGCAACTTATATACATATA
>SDVV010038466.1:0-10731 GCA_016164225.1 Gammarus roeselii
ATATATGTATGTGCATACGTATATGTATGTATGTATGTATACGTATGTGCATGTATATATATGTAGCTGTATCGTCACCTGAAGTATGCCCGGCCTAAAACATCTAGGCATGCATAGCCGTGGCTCTGTAACTCACAAAGGCCAACATATACCCTGACAACGTTTGCTACCCAATGTATTAGGCTGATAATCAGAATAAGAAAATGTTACTAATTGTTATATACAATTTTATTTTTCTGATCTGAATATTATGTGTCATTTGAATATAGAGCAGATTCATTGTGTACTTTAAACCTCTATTAATATTTATTTGATTGTTACATGTTCCGGACAGTTTTGCACTTATGTTCGTTCACCTATGGATGTAAGTTGCACGTTACCGACATCCTCGGTCACTTTTTGGTATTTATAATTTGCAATGAAATCAGTAAGACCACTCAATCCTATCCAATTGTTTTGGCTTACTATTATTTTCGATTTGTGTACATTTATGTATAGATTTAAGATGCAAAACTTAATACCATACCGTTTGTTTATGAATAAAGATTTTTCTTTTTTTCTTTCTTTCTGTTTCATTTCTTGCCACCCTGTTCCACTGACTGCCTCCTGTTCCAATTTCTGCTACCCTGTTCCAGTTCCTGCTACCCTGTTCCACTTCCTGCCATCCTGTTCCACTTCCAGTCACCATGTTTCACTTCCTGCCACCCTGTTCCAATTCCTGTTTACCATCACCTTCAACATTGTCATATCATCCTGATTCACGCACATTCTGTGGTACTCCCCACATTTCTCTTACTCCGTATCTTCTCCATATCTTCTCAACACTAAAGTTCTCAATTAAGAGTACTCCTTGAAATCAAAATCTCTTCTTCAACCCCAACTATGGCTTTCCATCTTATTCCACTCCTCAACACATAATGTATAGTGTTCTTCCGCTTCTTGTTCCCCCTAATCTCTTTTCTACCAATGCTCATATTCCACTAATACTCACCAATGCTCACCAATGCTCATATTCCACTAATACTCACCAATGCTCACCAATGCTCATATTCCACTAATACTCACCAATGCTCACCAATGATCATATTCCACTAATACTCACCAATGCTCACCAATGCATCATATTCCACTAACTCCTTCTCCTCATCCTATCAAAAGCATCGCCCATCCGTCTTCATCAGCTAAAACTCTTATTACCCCCTTCTCCCCATCAATCCCCAATGCACTGCCTTCAGCCTTAACTTCTATCCCCCACCAATCTCCCTCACTCCCCAACGTGTATTATTCAGCCAATACATATGTATATGTATGCGTTCATCACTCTCCACTGCGCTGTCTTCAGACTGAACTCTCATCCCCATTGATCCCCATTGTGTTTTTTCAGCCTAAACTCTTAACTCCATTAAACCCCAATGCGCCTTCTTCAGCCTAAACCCTTATCCCCATCCCTCCCCACGTCCTCCCGTCCTGTGGCGACACAAGGATCCCCCCAGCTGTATCATCACCTTACCGACGCAGGATATTGCCAGGCCAAATTGGGTGAGCTCAGCTAATATCTTGTCAATTCATTTGCCACAAAATTCCTTGCGATGGACAACAAGAAGAGGAAACGTCATTTCGTCCCATGTTATCATATTTTTTTAGGTGGGGGGGGGGGGTTAATGTGTATAAGTTTTTATCCGTATGTTCGAGGAACAGGAGCTGGATTTCCTACAGATTTGACGGCTTTTTGACATATTTTCGAAATATACCATTAATGTCGGGAGAACTCAATATATTTTATTACAATTAACATATTGAGAGGATAACTTTGTATTCCAAGATTCTTCAGGTCCTTGTAATGTATTTCTGAAAAACATTTCGTAATTTCAGATATAATAAAAATTGAACCTTCATAGATAGCCGATCGTCATCGTATACCGTCGCTAACAGCAAACATGCACCGTAGACAAGACACCAGGTGAGCCTGTTGAGCCTAACTTCATTAACTATAGCCGTCATCATCCGGGTACAAGTTACTACGCGCATTATCGGTCTGAGGGAAGAAGGAGACTGCACCCAAACAGAAGTTGCCAGTGGACAGCCAACGCGGCCTCCTGATTGGTTGGGCGGCTCAAAACTCAATTACCGTCAACCAATGGCAGTGTGGCTTGAGGCCTTGTGCCGGGGGCTCTGCAGCAGCTCCTAATCCTTCGATTATGTGGTGTGGTCATTTTGGGGCGAAGGATTGACCATCTGGCTTTCCTGCAGGAGTCGAGGGCGGAGATGGTAGGGGAGAGGGAATATGCGGGGTAGGGAGAGAAATGACCACCCGGCTATCTTGCAGGAGTCGAGGGCGGAGAGGAATATGAGGGGGAGGCAGAGGATTGATCATCCGGTTATCTTGCAGGGGTCAGGAGCGGGAAGGGGGGAAAACGGGAGGAGATTGACCATCCAGCTGTTCTGCAGGGCTCGGAGGGGAGACTGGGATAGGGGAGCAGAGGATTGGTCATTCGGGGTGTTCTACAGGGCTCGGAAGGGAGACTAGGATAGGGGAGCAAAGGATTGGCCATTGAGGGTTTTCTGCAGGGGTCGGTGGGGTGAGGGAGGAGAAGAGCAGAGGTAGGAGAGGATAAACAGTCCAACTATCCTGCAGAGATCTGGGGCTGCATGGAGGGGGATGAGAGGAGAAGAGGAGTGGATTGACCATCCGGATATCCTGCAGGGGTTGGAAGGGGAGGGGGGGGGGAAGCGAGGGGGAGGGCGGGAATTAACCATCCGGCTATCGTGCAAGGGGGTAAAGTGACTCGTGGGAAACAAGAGGGTGGAGAGGCTGAGTTGAATGCGAGGGTGAAGGAAGAGGTGAAAGCGAAGGTGAACGTTGGATTGAAACGTGGGCATAGCTGGGTGAAGGCAAAGGGGAATAGGAGGATGGATGTGGGGTTGAAAACAGAAAGGAATTGCAACGGGCTCAATGGAGAGTGGAATGAAGGGAGTCTGGGGATGAGTTTGTGAACAAGGTGTTAATAATGAGGTTACGCAAGTGTGTGAACAAGGTGTTATTAATGAGGCTAAGCAAGTTTGTGAACAAGGTGTTAATAATGAGGCTACGCAAGTTTGTGAACAAGGTGTTATTAATGAGGCTACGCAAGTTTGTGAACAAGGTGTTAATAATGAGGTTACGCAAGTTTGTGAACAAGGTGTTAATAATGAGGCTACGCAAGTTTGTGAACAAGGTGTTAATAATGAGGTAACGCAAGTTTGTGAACAAGGCGCAAGATAATTTGACTATGGTGACCTAGGTAATTGACTAAAGGGACTAAGGGGAATTGATTATTTAGGAAAAGTGACTGGATTTAGCTGATTAGGGGACTGGACTAATGTGAAAAAGGTAACTTGTCTGAGGTGAGTAAGGTGACTGAGGTGACTGAGGTGACTAAGGGGATTAAAGTGACTAAGAGGTTTTACAAAAGGTGACCTTGGTATCATGACAAGAGTGATTAAGGTGATTTAAATAAAGTGACGAGGGTGACTGGGGTGACGAAAAAATACCATGAAGACTAAGGTGATGGTGAAAGTTGACTAGAGTTACTGAGGTGATTAATGCGACTAAGGGACTTAGGTTACTTAGGTGACGTGACTGATGTGACTACTGACGAATAAGGGGAATTGTGATCAAGGTACTAAGATGACTTGACTAAGGTGACTACAGGGAATAAGGTGACTAATGATGACTGAAAAGAAATGAAACCTGGGTAACTAAGGGGACTAAAGGGACTAAGGTTACTGAGGCCACTAAGAAGAATAAGATGACTAAAGAGAATAAGGGGACTAAAGTGACTAAGGTGACTAAGCTGAATAAGGTGACTAGCATGACTAGGGTGAATAAGGTGACTAAGGTGACTAAGGGGCTATGCTGACTAAGGTGACTAAAGTAACGAATGGGACTAAGGGCACTAAGGTGACCAAGGTGACAAAGGTGACTAAGGTGACTAAGGTGACTAGGGTGACTACGGTGACTTGACTGAGGAAAATAAGGTGACTGAAGTAACCAAGGTGACTGGAAAGGAGAAAGTTTACTTGCCTAAGGTGACTAAACGTGTCTGGTGATGTAAATTTGTGAACAAGGTGACTAATAAATGCGTCGACCGGTCCCTCGATCAGAACATAAAAAAAGGTATTCATACACAGACGGTATGTTATTCTTGTGAAACAACAAATTTATGCACACTAAATTTGAAATAAGTGTAATGACACGCCTAGAATTCGTACCTGAGTAATTGGGGCACACTTAGTACTTTTAACTGAGTAATTGGGGCACACTTAGTACTTTTAACTGAGTAATTGGGGCACACTTAGTACTTTTAACTGAGTAATTGGGGCACACTCAGAACTTGTAACTGAGGAATTGGGGCTGTGTATGAACGGTTGGAGGCATCCTTCTTTCCAATAGCTGAACATGAGGCGACTCTTTCCGACACATGTCACGACGAACGTGCTATCAGGGTAGGTTTTCAGTACTCAATAAATATGCATTATATCCTGATGACATAAGGTGGGGCTATCTGACTTGAGAAACTTTAATATAACAATTGGTAAGAAATCTTGATTCCGATTCACAGCCAAATCCACTGGGGAGCAAAGAAGGCGACAGTATGGGTAGGTCCATGTGAGTCAGAGTGCCACTGCCATAACAAACAATCAAACAGTCTTTATTCATACACAAAACAGTTTGGTATTAAAGGAACACAATAACCCATTTCACTCAGATGCACAATATGTCTAGAGTGCGCATAAACAATATCCTACTGCGCACAATAAAGACATGACACATCGTTACAAGGTGTCTTTGGTAGACTAATGACACATCGTTCCAAGGTGTCTTTGGTAGACTCATGGCACATCGTCCCAATGTGTCTTTGGTAGACTCATGACACATCGTCCCAATGTGTCTTTGGTAGACTCATGACACATCGTTCCAAGGTGTCTTTGGTAGACTCATGGCACATCGTCCCAAACTGTCTTTGGTAGACTCATGACACATCGTCCCAATGTGTCTTTGGTAGACTCATGACACATCGTTCTAATGTGTCTTTGGAAGACTCATGACACATCATTCCAAGGTGTCTTTGGCAGACTCATGACACATCGCTCTAATGTGTCTTTGGAAGACTCATGAAACATCATTCCAAGGTGTCTTTGGTAGACTCATGACACATCGTTCCAATGTGTCTTTGGTAGACTCATGACACATCGTTCCAAGGTGTCATCCTAGAAATAAAGAGTATAGGTTGATTCACGCTTAAGATGTTATTATAATAACGACCGAAACATTTAGAGATCCACGGCCTATTGCATGCAATGTGATTCTCCACTCGATGGGCACACTTACGACCAAAGTCGTTCATAGGCGGTCAAAGTAAACAGCCGGGGATCATTTCTTTCCGTGGAGACGAAGCATCTCCAGGGCAAACGGGAAAATAAGTCGATAGTGTGAACGAGATGACTGAAACTATCGAGTCCCTCGCATATCCTTCTATTCATGTTTACTATCTTCCAATGCTGTAGTGGTAATATGCTAACATTCTCCAAACAGAAAATAACTCGGCTACAATTATCCTCTGTATCGCCGCCAGATGGGATATACGCGTCGATATGGCAGCGATGTTGATAGATGTGGCGCTGAAAAATTATGACTGCGACCCATTTTTCTTATTTTTTTTTCACTTCACACCATCCCTATACTTGTCTCTTGCCATCCTCTGCCTACGCATCTTCTATCTTTCCCTATCATGTCTCATGTATCTCTCTATCACCACCCTCCCCCTCTGCCCCCCCTTCCATCAACCCCCACCAGTGGCCGTGGTCACATCAAGACCCGTGCTGACGCTCCATCAAACAGCACTAAAGCATTTATACCCCCCTCCTAATGGTGCACATCTTACGGAGATAATCATCATCCTTGCTCTCTTCGGGGCCAGTTACGAGCAGAGCACCCGGCACTACTGGCCCAGAAAAGGGCCGATAACGGCCTACGAACATTGCTGGGCATGAGACTGTATCTTGTTACATCTCTCAACTACTTAGTAAAAATTCTTCCTTTGAAAAGAGGATAGATTGTTAGGGGGATGCATCATAAGATACAGTACCTTGAACAATACTGGATACGAGGACTCAATTGAGGAGATAGTCTATGGCGTAACAATTACCGTATACTGGTGTAGAGGGAGCCGCTTACAGAGGGCGCCGTGTTAGGCCTATAGGCTTAGAGTGGTGCTAACACGCTCACACTTCTTAGGGAACGACGGGTCCAGTCTGATGAGACCTAACTCGAAGGTGTTTATGTGACCAAGATCGCATTGAGTAGGTGTGGCTTGTTGTTGATGAAGATCGTAGTGCTGCATGCTGTACAATGAAGGGTTGTATCTCTAGCCCATACATCATTGTTGTGTTCATACACACCAACCTATTCCAATACATTTTCGATGACCGAGTGGGTAGTGCGTCGGCCTCTCCTCACAACAGACTTTCGTTGGAAGATGAAGTCTGCAGGTTTGAGCCTGCCTGACCCCGAGTGAGACATTCTGTCTGGTCTCTAAAGTGGCCAAAGGCCAGCTCATATATAACCGCCGTGTGTAAAACAAATCCATCAGGTGACATTTGTACTAAAAACAATGCAAAGAATTTTAAGCAACTAAGTCAACCATCTTAAATGAACCCTCGTGTTCCGTAGCAACCTCTACGTTGATGTAAAACCCACTTTCCTCAACATTGGCTGAAGAGAAACGCGCTCGGTTGTGGCATTCTGGAAACTTTTTCACCTTCTGGATGTCGTCTGTCAACCCATTGCCCTCCATCCCTAACACTCTCAATCTCTCATTCAGATTCAGCTCACACTGCCTGCAGTTCGTCCAATATCATTGACACTCTCTCCAACTCCCAATCACTGTCTAACTCTTCCTTTTCCCTTTCTACACAGAAAACTGACTCAAGCTATATCCTGATCACTGCCCTATTAAAATTTGGCATCCGTCCAACACTCAATCGCATATTTACGATACGAATCTCTCTCTAAAACTCTGAATCCCAACTTGAATATTTGCATAACTCCATTTTTATGTATTTTGTACTCGCCCAAACATAGAATCCACTTCCCTATTCCACTGTATTATGATTGGAACATAGAATCCACTTCCCTATTTCACTAGATTATGATTGGAACAAACAAATTATACACTTCCCTATTCCAATTCCCTATTTCAATCGATTATGATTGGAACAAACACAAAATACACTTCCCTATTCCACTTCCCTATTTCACTCGATTATGATTGTAATAGGAGCGGAGGACTTAACCAGAAGAACTCTTAGATAACATTTTTATTGCCAGTGTAAGGCCAGGACTGCCTCCAATACTCCAGTCACTACATTATAAAATACCTCATTGTACACCGTCACGTGCATAGCAAGAGTCACACATGAGTATATCAAGAGTCACACATGAGTATATCAAGAGTCACACATGAGTATATCAAGAGTCACACATGAGTATATCAAGAGTCACACATGTGTATATCAAGAGTCACACATGAGTATATCAAGAGGCACACATGAGTATATCAAGAGGCACACGTGAGTATATCAAGAGTCACACATGAGTATATCAAGAGTCACACATGAGTATATCACGAGTCACACATGAGTATATCAAGAGTCACACATGAGTATAACAAGAGTCACACATGAGTTTATCAGAAGTCACACATGAGTATATCAAGAGTCACACATGAGTATATCAAGAGTCACACATGTGTATATCAAGAGTCACACATGAGTATATCAAGAGGCACACACGAGTATATCAAGAGTCACACATGTGTATATCAAGAGTCACACATGTGTATATCAAGAGTCACACATGAGTATATCAAGAGTCACACATGAGTATATCAGGAGTCACACATGAGTATATCAAGAGTCACACATGTGTATATCAAGAGTAACACATAAGTATATCAAGAGTCACACATGAGTATATCAAGAGTCACACATGAGTATATCAAGAGTCACACATGAGTATATCAAGAGGCACACGTGAGTATATCAAGAGTTACACATGCGTATATCAAGAGTCACACATGAGTATATCAAGAGTCACACATGAGTATATCAAGAGTCACACATGAGTATAACTAGAGTCACACATGAGTATATCAAGAGTCACACACGAGTATATCAAGAGGCACACATGAGTATATCAAGAGTCACACATGAGTATATCAAGAGTCACACATGAGTATATCAGGAGTCACACATGAGTATATCAAGAGGCACACATGAGTATATCAGAGTCACACATGAGTATATCAAGAGTCACACATGAGTATATCAAGAGTCACACATGTGTATATCAAGAGTCACACATGAGTATATCAAGAGGCACACATGAGTATATCAAGAGTCACACATGAGTATAACAACAGTCCCACATGAGTATATCAAGAGTCACACATGAGTATATCAGGAGTCACACATGAGTTTATCAAGAGTCACACATGAGTATATCAAGAGGCACACATGAGTATATCAGAGTCACACGTGAGTATATCAGGAGTCACACATGGGTATATAGATATTTGTCCTTCCTCAGCCTCTGACCAGCGTGGCTAACTTGCTATAACTGCTGAGCCCAAGTCGGCGGAACCCGCGTTGTCTCTATGTCATATAAACTATATTGGACCTCTCTGTGGCTTTCATGTTACCACATGCGACAGATTCATGTTGTGTTTATTGATCCTTCTAATTTTAGCTGGATATAGAGCGTACTGTAAATAGACTAATCCATTATATGTTCATCCCTTAAACTCTCTAAAAGTTATCAATCCCTATTTCCAAGCAAAATTACTGGTTTTATTAAGCCCCATTCACAAACATACTCAGTACATCATATAAATCTTCCTTCATTTAAAATACTCTCCTCCCTCTCCAACAATCTCGTCCATCCAACATTCTCATCCCTCCCCTACACTCTCGTCCATCCAACATTCTCATCCCTTCATTACACTCTCATCCTTCCAAAATTCTTATTCCTTCCAACACTCTCATCCATCTGACATTCTCCTTCCTTCCCTACACTCTCATCCACCTGACATTCTCATTCCTTCCCAACACTCTCATCCATCCAACATTCTCATTCCTTCCCTACACTCATATTCATCTGACATTCTCATCCCATCTTTACCTTCTCATCCATCTAACATTCTCATTCCTTCTCTACACTTTCGTCCATCAGACATTCTCCTCCTTCCCTACACTCTCATCCATCCGATATTCTCTTTCCTTCCCTACGCTCTCATCCATCCAACATTCTTATTCCTTCACTACACTCTCATCCATCTGACGTTCTCATCGCTTCACTACACTCTCATCTATCCAACATTCTCATCCCTTCCCTACACTCTCATCCATCTGACAAGCTCATCATATCTTTACACTCTCATCTATCTGACATTCTCATTATTTCTCTACACTCTCTTCCATCAAACATTCTCATTCCTTCCCTACGCTCTCATATATCTGACATTCTCATCCCATCTTTACACTCTCATCCATCTGACATTCTCATTCCTTCCCTACACTCTCATCCATCTGACATTCTCATTCCTTACCTACACTCTCGTCCATCAGACATTCTCATACCTTCCCCACACTCTCATCCATCTGACATTCTCATTCCTTCACTACACTCTCATCCAACTGGCATTCTCATTCCTTCACTAAACTCTCATCCATCTGACATTTTCATCCCTTCACTACACTCTCATCCATTTGAAATTCTCATTGCTTTACTACACTCCCATCAATCTGACAATCTTATTCCTTCCCTACACTCTCATCCATCTGACATTCTCATTTCTTCCTTACACTACCATAAATCTGCCATTCTCATCCATTCATTACTATCTCATCCATCCAATATCTCATCCCTTCACTACACTCTCATCCATCTGACATTCTCATTCCTTCCCTTCACTCTCATCCATCTGGCTTTCCCATTCCATCCCTACCCTTTCATCCATCTGACATTCTCATCTCTTCCCTACACTCTCATCCATCCAACATTCTCATTCCTTCCCTACACTCTCATCCATCCAACATTCTCATTCCTGCCCTACACTGTCATCCATCTGACATTCTCATCAATTCTTTACACTCTCATCCATCTAACATTCTCATTCCTTCCCTACGCTCTCATCCATCCAACAACCTCATTCCTTCCCTGCACTCTTATTCATCCACTATCAACCCTAAAACATTCACATTTCTTCCCTACACTCTAATTCATTCAAAATTCTTATTCCTTCCCTACACTCTCATCCATCTGGCATTCTCATCCCTTCTTTACACTCTCATCCATCCGACATTTTCATCCCTTCCTTACACTCCTGCATCTGATTTCCTCTTCCCTGCTCTATACTTTCATCTCTCGCTGAAAACTCCCACCCCTCCCAAACACTATCGTTCTTCCCCTAACTTTACCATTCCTCTTCTAACACTATTACCCCTCTCCTAACACACTCACCCCCACAACACTCCCATCCCTCCCTGCATACTCCCACCCCTCCCAAACACTATCGTTCTTCCCCTAACTTTACCATTCCTCTTCTAACACTATTACCCCTCTCCTAACACACTCACCCCCACAACACTCCCATCCCTCCCTACATACTCCCACCCCTCCCAAACACTATC
>SDVV010038467.1:0-10730 GCA_016164225.1 Gammarus roeselii
TATATTTACTTAAATACTCCGTTTCAAATGTATATGAAGGTGGAAGTATGATTTAGCAATATAATATATAGGATACGTATTTATTGTTTATACACTAGACAAACATACTTGATTCTATACCTTTCACTTCCTCAATTATATACACACATGTGGGTATATATTGTATTTGTAAATCTTACAATATGCGTTTCAGAAGCTTCACAATACAAATGCAGCTAAATGGAATATATACGTGTAATTACTTTTAATTTAGTATATCATTGTTATATCCTGATTCAAGCTGTTAAATGAATAATGATTCGTGTTGGCCTCATGCTGATTTGCGTAACAGAACACATATCCATCTTAGCAAGAGCAGGGCGTACGACGCATCTGTATCAGCATCAGCAAACACCAGCACATAAATATCAATGTATGCCTTTAAGCACTCAGTTATCCCTACTAATACTGACAATTATCAAGGGCGAAAGAGAAAGTTCAACGGCCTATCCTCCCTTCCCACCTCCAGGGTTCACACACGGACGACAGACAACAATCGCACCCTAATCTTCCTTGTTCTTATCAACCACAAGCTTCAAAGAATGCACGGACGCAACACATTGCTTCAGGACATATCCATAATCAGTTGCATGTTTCCACGAATCAAAACTAGCCACAAATAATGACAAAATGTATCTTTGATAAGTATTTAGGAGAGGTTGTTTTCACGGATCGCATGTGGGAAGAAGACACAGCTCACTAAGGAGTCGCCAGTCTGCACGCGACGAGTGGATACACAGCGACTGCATTACAAGATGGAGTCTTATGTGGAGAATGTGTAGTGTGTTGAGAATGAGTGGTGTGTGTAATGTGTGTTATGTGGGGAGAGTGTGTAATATGTGTAGTGGGTGGAGAGTGTTTAGAATGTGCAGCGTGTTAGCATGTTTGGAAGGTGTGGTGTGTGAGAGTGCAGTGTGTGGAGAGTGTGTAATGTGTGTAGTGTGTTGCGAGTGTGTAGTGTGTGGGGAGTGTGTAATGTGTGCAGCGTGATTTGTGAGGTGTGTTTCGGGTGTAGTGTGTGATGTGTGTAGTAGAAGTAGTAGTAGGAGGAGGCCGGCCTGGGATGGACTGAAGAGTCCATTCTAGCAGTATTCTGAATTTGAATTTGCAGTACAACTAGCCCAGCCTAGATGAGGTGCCCATCGTTCACGGGCTGCCGGATGCTAAAGGCCCCAACGGAGGTGGTTGCCAACTTGGTGGCCTAGTCCTAAAGTCACATTTTATTAGTAAGGGGGTGGACTTATCTCCCAGTGTTTGTCGAATTTGTTTCTATAGGTGTTCACTTTTTTTTTTGTTACTTTTAGCAACATCATGTGGTACAGGGTTCCAAATTGTTGGTATCTTGATTGGAAAGAAGTTCTCGGCCACTGATGTTCTGAATGGTTTTAGCTGCAATTTTTGTCCACTAATTTTATTCCTTGGGTTATAAACTCGGTAAAAAGGCCCTCAGGGCTAGCTCTGGTAAATCCGTTTATGTATTTGTAGGGTTCTATTAACTGACCTCTTAGTCGACTTCGTTCAAGTGATATCAGTTTAAGTTCGTCGAGTCTTTGCGGATATGCCTTTTTTTCTCAGATCCGGAATCATTTTTGTTGTTCGGTGCTAAACACTGTCCATTTTGTTGATATCTCTTCTTAGGTGAGGGTACCAATATTGTACTGCAAACTCCATTTGAGGCTTGACGAGTGAAGTATATAATGAAAGCACGATGTTCCTGGGCTTGTAAGTTTCTGTATATAAAGCCAAGAACTCTATTGCATTTCTTGTAGCAAGCTTTCATTTGTTTTTTCCACTTGAGATCTTCAGTGAATAATATTCCAAGGTCTCCCAGTTGGCCGAATTGGGTCACATGCTGGACTGCCACTAGGCAAGCAGAATTTTGATTTTGTGATTCGATGTGCATAAAAGTGCATTTCTCAATATTAAAGTTGATTTGCCACTTATCAGACCAGTCCACTAATTTATTAAACTTCCTTTGAATAGTTATGCGATCATGCTGTCAGTCCGTTTTGTGATAGAGTTAAGTGTCATCAGCAAATTTTGATAACTTGCTAACAATGTCAGTGACGAGGTCACTTATATAGATTACAAAGAGAAGGGGCCCAGGAACACTGCCCTGGGGTACCCATGTTGTTACCGTAGCATACTCACTTTTTCCTAGGTCGACACAGACCCGTGACCCAATTTCGGAGCCACATGGCCACGTTTCCAATGATGCCAAGCCCCTCGACTTTTCTAAGTAAGGCGTTCATGGGGGACCTTATCAAACGCTTCTTGAAAGTAAATGTAAACAAGGGCGACGGCTTTGGTTTCATCGTATATACCGGTGACCTTGTTGAAAAAGTCATAGAGATTGGACAGGCAGCTAAGTATGCTTCTGAAGCCGTGTTGGGTTTCCATGGTAAGGGGTTTTCTCTCGAGGTGAGATGTTCTACTTGTTTTTATCAATCTTTCCAAGACTGCACTAACCACAGAAGCAAGACTGATTGGTCTATGGTTTCCGGACTATTGCCTACAACTCTTCATGAATATGGCTGCGATGTTTGCTGTTTTCCAATCTTATGAAATAATTCCATTGTCATAGAACTGTTGAAGACCTCTGTCAGTGGACCATTTATGATTTCGGAGAGGTTCCGTAACATTCTCGGTTACAGGGCGTCTGGAAGTGTTCATTTGTAAACATTGAATTGGCTGAGTTGATTCTCTACTTCACCAAGAAGGAAATTAATATTTTCCAACAGTTGCACTTTTCCAGGCAGTTCGACTTCTGGGATACTATTCATATTCTCATCTGTGAAGACAGTTACAAAGTATTCGTTGAGTATCGTAGGCATATCCGCATCGGATGACTGGATCACCTGCACGATTTTGTAGAGGCCCAATGCAATCACGAACAACGCGTCTCTCGGCTACATATGCATGGAAACCTTTTAGGTTGTGCACTTGGCAGCTTCAGCAACATTTTTTCCTTGTTTTTCTTGGCGCATCTGACCACTCTCTTCACCCTTCTACCAGCCCGCCCATGCGCTTGTTCGGACTCTAGTGTCGGATTTATTTTGTAGACTTGGTTCAATGTTTGTCGTCGAGCAATTGCTTCTTGGACTTCATTATTCAACCAAGAATGATTGCTTAGTTGTAATTTTTCTCCGGGATATTTTTCTTCTTTGTTTTCAACACTCTATCTCTAAGAAATGCAAAGCATTCATCGTCGGTCTTGCCATCGAATTGGTACCCGAAGTCCAAGTTTGTGATTTCGTCCTTCAAGCCGTCAAAATTCGCTCTTCGAAAATTGTAGATATACCTTTGCTGATTCCCGCATTATTAGATTTGCTGGGTTTTGGACTTCAATAGTATATTGATCACCTATTTTTTCTTAAACAGTTACAAGTTCTGTCAGTTGGTCTTCAGTCGATAAAACGAGGTCCAAGATGTTCGGCCCTGTGGTTGGTTCTCCCACGTACTGTTTTAGGTTATTATCATTGGCGAGTCGTATCAACCTGCCACCCCGTAATTCAGCTTCCAGTGTTGTCCAATTGATGTCAGGTAGGTTGAAGTCCTCCATCATGATAGCCTCATGATATGAGGAAATTATATTGTCCAATTGTGCCTAAAAATATTTTATTTGTTAAATTATTCAGTGTGTTTGTTGATCACTTTTTTGAGCTCATAAACCACTTTGAGTCCAAGAGCTCGTTGCTCCCAAGACTATTTCAAGGTTTAATTTTCTCATGCAATGTTCTAAAAGATTCTTTTCTCAGTTTGCATTTTTCTCCGATTATCTCGTATTCATGTTTCTTGGATTACTTTAATGGGTTCATTATCTTCTATCCTGCGCTCAGGATATTTACTTCAGCATTTTTTATTGGAAAATAAACCAAGGTAATTTTTCAGCTTGCTTCAATTTTACTATTAGCTTTAATTTATGTCTCTGTATGTTACCTTTCTTGTTACTTGATAACCCAATGTAATAAGTTATCAATTTTTCTTATTAGATCACAGGTAGGAAAATCAATCTTCATTTACAGCGTGCAAGATAATGATCTCAAGATGCCCGCTTGTGCAAGATGCTCGCCTAAATGCAACATTTAGACCTATAACTTCACTTTTTTGTTTGCCGCAGCGCCACGTGTATAAATTTCCATGTCTCTCTACAGCTCTAGTTTGAATAATCTCATAACATTTTCAAGCCCGCGATACATTTCTTGGTAAAATACCTCGCGGAAAATGTAGAATGATTATCATTTTTTAGGGAAATTTCATTGTCAGACCTTCATCAGTGTAGCTTTTTTTCCGTATGTGCTCTGTTTTTCTTAGGCGTAACGATTCCGGCAGTAGTTTTAGATCATATCGCAGCTGTACAACATAAGAAAATTTATTCTACATAATATTAAAAAAGCCTTCAAGTAGCGTTCGAAAACTTGACGCAAGAATGCCAAAGCAGAACGTCACACCTTAACAAAAACGGGTCTGTGTTCATTTTAGACTGACGTGTTCATACCAGCGTGCCTATCATCATCCCATGGTCATGAACGGCTGCTGCTCTCTACCCTCGCCCCCGCCCCTTTTTCCACTGCTCCTCCTATCAGGTTGCGCCAAATGCAGTCAATACTTGAACTGAATATCTTCATTTGAATATCTTCATTTGATCATGAACAAACAATTTTGATATATCCTTTCCAGCGAAAATATTCGTCGACCTGTCTTCTTTGAATTAAAATTTTTATTCGTAGACTGCCTGCATATATATTTTGAATTTAACTATAATGTAGTGAAGCGGTGATGAGTTTGAACAATTTCACCGTGCTGTAAATGTCATGCAGAACCGCGATATACTTTAAACTGTACCCCGAAACTGCAGCGTGACAGCGAATATAATGTATAAGAAATTGCATATGAAATTTTTCAATAGATCGGCAGTCATTCCTTGCGCATTAACATGGTTTTAGTTCATAACTCTGTAGATTGATTGGTATTAACGTAATACGTCATAATTTTGGCTATAAGAATCCATAGCATTTCCTCGAATAAATTACTCACCATAGTATAAGGCTGTATATTTTTATGAACTACAGATCACTCATTAGGTATCTTTTACACAAATAAAATCGGCGACTGGCTAGCGATTCTTGAAGACGCATTCGTTTAATTGAAAATTGTAATTGTGTTTATGTTTTCTTTACTACTTCACATAACTCATTGTAACATTTTCTTGAGCAAGTGCATATCGTTTCTTCCTAGGTCGCATTGACTAGCACACATAACTGGCTCTAAGACACAAATTGTAAATCGAACAGCTACTCTAATTAAAATATCTAGAAGGGTTACATTTTGTCAATCTATGTTATACACCTCTGAGTATATTACTTTCGAGCTTTTTAGACTTCATTCGTATTTCGCTCAAGATTATTTTGTGTTAAATTTTATAATAATTTACGTTTTTTCAAAACAAAGAGTAAAATAGCAGTTTTGGCGATCTAGTCCCCGGAATTCTCAGCAACGCACTCAAAATACAAATCACAATCTTAAATGAAACAAGCCCGGACATCGTAAGGAAAACTGTAATGAATCCGACCAGCCTTAGGAGTGATGAAGCTGCTCAATATTCAATATTTCTACCCAAGAAAGAGGACCACTATAGTAGTCTTGCACCAACCCGCCTTCTGAAGCCACATTTCGAACAACAAAAAAATTGCAGCAAAGCGAAACAAGCATGTGGAAACAAATGTGCAGTGTTCCAATAGGTATTCTCCTTTGCAATACGACAATGATACATCCATATTCGATGAAGAGAGGCCTCTGCAATCATCCCAAAGTGACACCAACTATCCTGTAAGTAAAAAACAAATGACTAGAGGCACAAACTGTTCAAGCTGGGAGCAGCAACTGCCCCCCCCGTCCTCCCCCAGCAACCATGTCTGTAAATACCCATCAGAACCTAAATAATATCGTGATTAAACATATTAAACATATAATGGATCACATCACAATGATGACAAAGGAGGACTCAATTGACATTCTATGTCAGACTGAAACCTGGCTGGAATCTGACATTGACACCACATTCATCGAGATTGACGGCTTCAATGTTTATAGAATAGATAGAGAAAGGAAAGAAGGGAGAACCATGATTTTTGTGAGAGAAGAATATACATCTTCTCAAGTAGTGCTTAACGACAGCAATGAAGTTGATGACCTTTGGGTGAACATCCAGGTACAAAAAAAAACAGATTTGTTTGTTTCTGATTCTCTTTACAGAACACCCAAATCAACTGTACTGTCTTTTCAATACATCAAAGAAAGATTTCGAGAAGCTATCCACTTAGATAAGACGCTGTACATTTTGGGATATTTCAATTATGATCAATTGAAATTGGAATACAACAATATGAAGCCGATTTTAGACAGACTTGGGCTGCATCAGCTCATAAAAAGTGCAACAAGAATCACTCCCGAATCCCAAACTGTATCGGATCGGCTCATAAGTAACAATCCGTCTTCCATTGTTACCACAGACGTGGAGCCCAATTCTTTCTCGGACCACCATGAAATAAACTGAACATTAACATCAAACAGGAGAAAAAAGTATACAAAATAACCTGTCGTACATAGTTAAATTACACGGCGGATAATTTCAGAGCACAACTAGTGGCAAACGTCGCGATGATAAAACCGATACATAGCACAAAAAACGTCACTGAGCAAGCCCAATTACTCACAGACTATCTTCTCACATGTCTGAACGCTGTGGCGCCAATGGAAACTAAATAATGATAAGCATGCAGGTTAAATGGATTACAGAGAAACTGTGAAACGAAATTGCATTTAAAAATATCTCAAGCGCAGATCAAAATGAAGCATCACTTGGTTAGAGTTATTTTGAATTCAAAATAGAAGAGTCAAACGAGAAGTCAGGAGGGTAAAAATTAAATACCATCATGAGGAACTAGAACAATGCAAAAACAATCAAAAAGAAACGTGGAATGTACTGAGAAGAATGGCTCTCAACAAAAAAAAATATCACCCAGGAAGCTTATCAAGGATTACAGAGCGACGCAACAGATACATGGAGTCCAAAAGCTTGCGATGGAGACAACAACAAAGAAGCAAACGTCAAATATAAACCAAAGCAAGTATTACAACACGAAGTAAAACGAGCTGTATTTACCTTGGGGAATACAAATTCTACAGGTATAGATGGTTTAACCCTACAATATCTGAAAGACAGCCTTATAGTTACGTTGCCTTATATCAGCACAGTTATTAACTCCTCCACAGCAAGTGAAACTTTTCCGGAGATCTGGAAGCATGCAATCATAAAAGCAATTCATAAATCTGGGGACAACAATAAGCCATCCAACTTTAGATCAATCAGTCTTCTGCCTGTCTTATCCAAAATTCTAGAAAAGGTAATATCTATCCAATTGATTGATAACCTCGAATCAAACAAGCTGTTCAATGACTGCCAGTATGCTTATCGGCGAAAATTGTCAACAGAAGACGCACTCATGAGCATCACAGAAGATCTGTACAAAAACTTTGATGAGGGGCAAATATCTCTGCTGGTATTGCTAGACTTTTCGAAAGCATTCGACAGTTTAAGCCATACAATTCTTTTTGTCTAGCTCCGCAACATCGGAATAATCCCTACTTGGTTCGAAAGTTATCTGCTGAATCAGCAACAATCAATTAAACTCGAAAACGCAACTATGTCAAACTCGGTCTCAGTTGCCTTTGGGACCCCTCAATATTCGATACTTGGCCCTTTGTTGATCCTGATTTTCGTAAACGACATCGACTGTAAAATACCAAAAAATCAAGCAAAAATGGTACTGTACTCCGATGATGTTCAAATACTGGTTTCACGAAAAACGTCAGATCTGAATGCGCTGAAAGACGACGTTGAGACAGCCGTAACCAATCTGAAATCTTGGTATGATAAAAATGGACTCAAGCTCAACTCTGAAAAAGCAAAATGCATCTAGTTCGACTCGAACTCGAAAAAAAAAGCAGTTCCAATAAATTTATCTATCAGGACAGGCAAATTTGACATTCGTGTTGAAGATAAAGTTATAAGTCTAGGAGTATGGTTTGATCCCAATCTTTTCTTCAAACGCCACGTAACTATTCTGTTTTCCAAGCTGAATGGAACACTTTCGCTCCTAAACTCCGCAAAAAAATAATGAATTTCAAATCAAGATTACTGATTGTCCACGCTTTAGTATTTTCTCACATTCACTACTGTCTTCTAATTTGAGGGAAATGCACCAAAACTCAAAAAGAGAAAGTGCAACGTTGTATAAACTTTGCGGCAGGAATAACATGCGATGGTAACCACAGAAAAAGAGACCACGTAGGTCCTCTCCTCGAAAAATTACAGTGGCTCAATACCGACAACAAACTGGCACTCCATGAGTCGATCAGAATTTATAAAGATTTCCTAGAAAAACATTCAACCGGCAGTCAAAAACATATATTCTCGAGGTGAAAAGAACAATCGATTCACAAGAAATAATGATACTCTGCACGATGAACACAGGAAAACAGAAACTGCCTGTCGAGCTTTTTCGATCACTGGACCACAATCCTGTAACAGCCCCTCAACAAGCCTCAAGAATCTTGAATCCAACACGTCCTTCAAGAATAGACTTAATGAGCATCTATTGACCGATCAACTCAAAACCGTAACTTTGCCTACAAACACAAGCTAAATGCATTATACCAGTAACCAGAAAATGCATTCTGTTCACGAACATGTCTGAAACCACCACCACCATAACTCGTAACATTGAGACACCATCTAATTCTTTTTTACTCTGACGATACATATGTTTTCTACGTTGCTACCGATCACAATTGTCTTTGCCAATTACCATAAGTGTTAACTAGCGTTTTGCCTATTTCTATGTTTCAAATGTTCTAGTCGTTTTAGTATAATTAAAATACGAACTGAGTCTTTTCGAGGAACGATAGCCAGCTTCTAACTTTGACAAAGGTTAACTCGATTTTAATATAATTTATTGAATTATTTCTAACAATTACCGTACCATTTTTGATGGTACAATCATTGCCTTATAAGCTAATATTTTGCTTTGTCTTCTATAACAGAAGTATATTCATCCGACTTGTGTACTCCAGCATTGTATTATTCTGGTTGTCAATCATTTAATAATTTCCTAGCGGTCGTGAAGTATGTATTTTGTATATTCAGTGGTTTGGTATGTATTTTATGTTTATTTTTTTTTTGTATAACTTATGTCGCCTGTTCACCCCTTCATCATTAATACAATGGCTTAGATCCATCTTCACAATATGTTAGCGCTTTTCGATTTCCAAACCCTTCATTGTATTCATATTTTCTGTATAATTCATGTCGTCCATCCACATCTTTGCCATCGTACAGTAATGTAGACTACTCATTACAATATGTTAGCACATTTTGATGTCACAACCCCATGTTCTCGGCACTCTAACCACATGCATGCGTGATTTCCCACCCCATGTACTTGTTATTCTCCACACCCATGTACTTGTTGTTTTCCACACCCATGTATTTTGTTATTTATCCACCCCAAATATTTCTTATTTTTCAACCTCTTGTGGCACTGGTTTTCTCAACGCTATGTAGTCGGAATTATTTTGTCAGAATAGACATTTTCTATTTGTGCAACAGATGATACTTTTGTCAATAATATTTCACTCCATGTAATCCGAACCGGCGGCCCCTAGAGATGAGCTGTGACGAGTTCAAATTGAACTCTCGTTTTCGTTAATTCAAGTAGCGTAGTTGATAATGAAGTTACATGTCTTATGTTTAAGAATTTATTAATTTCCTAAAAATTGAAAACTCATTACCAGACTATGGAAATAATTGACATAATAATAATATAATAATATTAATAATAATAATGATAATAATAATAATAATTATATAGTATGCCTGGTGAGCATGGAGTATTCTGTATATAGTGTGTGTAGTGTGTGCAGTGATTGACAGTATGCAGTATGAGTAGAGTGACGAAGTGTATTGACAAAGACCATGCAAATCCAGTTATTTCGGATAAAGTCTGATGTTGTTTATGTAAACCTCTCATGTCCATGATGGCATTACAGGTCCTATTAACAGATCATGATCATGTGACCCCTTCCCCCCTGCACGGCTCTGCTAGTGGGAACAAATGGTTCCATCGCATGCAGGCGAACACCTTCCTCTAAAGCAAACGATCATGATCCTTCTATAGCAGTGCACGGCAATGCTATAAAGTACGACTAAATGGTTCCACCACATGCAAAGCGCCCCCTAGTCTTAATCCTCATGAACTAATAACCTCCATGCACTACAGGTCATCCGTATAACCATCACTAATACAGAAGTTTACACACGATATACATGACCATCTCACTCGATACCAAAATCGGACAAAATAAAATACACAAGTTATTGCGTATTGTAATGAGTCCACGTGAAGGTTCCACTGAATCAATGACGCATAGATTAATGTAACCCAGTTACTAGAGTAGCTGAAACAAATAGGAAACAGTTGTGGCTCAATTGCTTTTGGTTTCGCGTTGCTAGCGTGACTCCGTGCCGCCTTAGTGAGTGAGGCACTGGTTGAGTCAGTGCAAGTCATGAGTAGGCAGGACGTCAATGCAGCCTCGCTGGCTACAGTACGCAATACGCGGACAACATTGCG
>SDVV010038468.1:0-10730 GCA_016164225.1 Gammarus roeselii
TTTATCCACTGCAACCTAAAATCTAACTTTTCCCGGAATATTGCAACCAGGGCAATTAATTAAATAAATCAAATTTCATTATAGTGGGAAGACGAGGCACAATGGAGATGGGATTCATTCCAGATTAAATTTCCATTTTAAGGCAGCGATGTTTAACAAGATAATTAAAAATTTATATATAACTGTTCAATAATGACATGCATCTTCATTCGTGTTCTCCTCAGAGTTGAATGCAGCAGCAGCGAGCAGCTTCGAAGAAGAGGCACGATGCAAAGGGATTTCTAAGGTGCTCGATTTCTATTTGAAGGTGGCTATGAATAAAAAATTGAGAGGTAAGGGAAAATGTGAGTCTGGTGTGTTAAGTGGAATAAAATCTGGTGTGGAGGAAGGTTGAGCACGAGAAGGTGTGGTTTTGTTATTGAGTGATCGTTATCGAGTGGTAGGAGGTGTCCTCAAGATTAATGTGGGTAAAAGTTGAGCTAGTCGTAGTAAGATGGGTATTTGTGAGTGCATATGGTCCAGGTAGCGAGAGGAGTGAGAAGGAGAGGGAGCAATTCTGGACTGACCTAAGTGACTGTATTGAGAGTTTTGGAGGTCAATTCAATGTAGTTGTACTGGGTAACCTTAATGCGAGAGTTGGATATGCAGTGGTGGAAAATGTGTTAGGAAGGTATGGCGTTCCCGGTAGAAATGACAGTGGAGAAAACCAGAGAGGTCTGTGTATGGAGCAGGAGTTGGTGGGCGGGAACAGTTTGTTCAAGAAGAGATATCCACAAGTACACATGGGTAAGGATGGCCCGTGGTGCAATGGTGGAGAGGCTGCTACATGTGCGCGTGTTGAGGGAAAGGTGGAGGAGTGTCTGACCATCTGCTGGTGGAAGGTAGATAAAGAGTGGAGCAGAAGTGGAAGGGTAACAATTGAGTGGGAGAAACATGAGAAGTAGTGAAAGTGAGAAAACTGTACGTGAGAAGCAGAGATGAGTTCCAAGAAGCCTTAAGAGAAGAATATGACAACGTGCGAGGACAGGACCAGAGTGATGTGGATGAAGAATGGGAGACGTTAAGAGATGCGTTGCTGAGATATGCAAAGAATGTGTGCTGTGCGCGTCGTGTGGGCGGGTGCAGATGGAAAGGTTGCGAGTGATGGAACGAGAAGGTTAACATGGCGGTGGCACGGAAAAGAGGAGCGTTTGAGAAGTGCTTGCAGGTGAAGTCGGTGATGGCTTATGAAAGCTACAAAGAGGAGAACGAGGTGAAGCGGGTGGTGAGGAGAGCCAAAAGGAACGCTAATGCAAGGGGGGGCAGACGGTTGTGCCAGAATTCTGAGGACAACAAAAAGATGATTTGGAAAGAGGTGTAGAGGGGGAGAAAGGAAAAGACCGGAAAGGAGGAAGTGGTGAAAGATGAAAACGGCCAGCTGTTGATGGAAAGTGGTGATGTACGGAAGAGGATGGCCGAGTATTCTGATGAGTTGTTGAATGTCGAGGATGGCAGAGACGCTGACATTTTTGCTGTGGGTGGTGGTGCTCGGATGCCAGTTTTGGGAGAGACGCTTGCGACGGACATTACCAGGGAAGGGGTGCAGGAGGCGGTGGAGGTGATGGAAGCAGAGAAAGCCCCTGGTTTGGATGGCGTTGCGGCCGAGTGCCTGAAAAAGGGTGAGGTAACGATTGTCGAATGGTTCGTGAGGTTACTGAACTTGGTTTTTAGTGGCAGGCGTGGTACCAATCGAGTGACGCAGTGCCTGCATTGTTCCGCTGTATAAGGGCAAAGGAGATGAGAACGAATGCTGCAACTCGAGAGGTCTCAGTCTGTTGAGTGTGGTTGGTAAGTTGTACGGGAGAGTGCTGATCCAAAGGATTAGAGACTGTCCGGACTGCGCAATTGGAGAGGGAACAGTGTGGTTTTAGGAGTAGTAGAGGGTGCGCCGATCAGATTTTTGCAGTGAGACAGGTCCGTGAGAAGTACATTGCAAAAGGAAAGGACGTGTTCTGAGCTTTCGTGCATCTGGAGAAGGCATACGACAGGATTGACAGGGAAGTGCTGTAGAGGGTGTTGCGTTTGGATGGAGCTGGCGGACATCTGTTGAAAGCGGTGCAGAGTTTAAATGTTGGCAGCCGAGCATGTGTCAGAGTGCGAAGCGAGGCTAGTGATTGGTTTCAGTGGGAGTGGGACTGAGACAAGGCTGCGTGATGTCTCCATGTCTGTTTAATATCTATATGGATGGAGTGGTCAGGGTCGTGGCTTGGAGCTGATGGAAGCGAATGGGTGGAGCTGGCAGATGAGCCAGTTGCTATTTGCAAATGATACAGCCCTAGTTGCGGATTCAGAGGCTAGTGTCTGAGTTTGTTAGAGTGTGAGAGGAGGAAGCTTCGAGTGAACGTTGTTAAGAGGTAAGTAATGAGATGCTCGAGGACTGTCGATGCGAGCAGAATTAGTGTCCTCCTGAATGAAGAGTTACTGGAAGAAGTTCTATATTTCAAGTATCTGGGCTACCATGTGGAGAAGACTGAATCAGTGGAAACTGAGGTGAAGTCTCGTGTGAAGGAGGGGTTTAAAGTGTTGGGTGCACTGAGAAGCGTGGTGAGATGTATGACGTTGGGGATGGAAGCAAAGAGGGGGCTGTGTGAGGCTGTCGTTGTACCATCTGTGCTGTACGGAGCAGAGATGAGAAGAAGGTTGAATGTTTTCGAGATGAAATGTTTGAGGAGCATATCTGGAGTGTCGCCGAGAGACAGGTTTACTAACGGCGTGGTTCGAATCAGAACGGGGATGGCGAAGAATTTAGAGTCAGAGGCGAGTGGACGTAGGCCTAGAGAAGTTCGGGTGGATGGATGGTGTGAAGCGGCGTTAGGAGGGAGAGACGTCAGTGTGGAGGTAGCGAGAGAGTGTGCACTGGATAGGCGTGAGTGAAGAATGATAGTGAACGGATGAGTTTTGACGCTGCCCTGATGTACTTTCCCGCCCTAGGCATATCGTACGGACGGAATGGTCGAGGGCGGGCTATGATCATGACGCGGCAGGGGTAAACCAGTCACGCTGTCGGGCCCTGCTGCTGACACTGACCTCGAACCGCACTCATGACCCGGAGGGTGTGTTGCAGGGTCCCCGGCCGGACCTTTTTGCGCATAAGAGCTAAGGTGTGCGAGTGTGAGGTGCGCCTTGCCGTCAGCCACCCCCGTTGCTGGGGGATTTCGGCCTACTCTGTATCTGTATGAATAAGAAACTTCGGGAGAAAATATAGCTGACCAATACTCACACGTGACGCATTCGTCTGATCTTCCCTGGTAGACACAGCAGCAAGCAACTTTTCCAGGACAAGGAGCAAACGGCTGTAAATAAATTCAAACTTGGGTCAGCGGGAGCAAGACGGTTACGGCGTGGCTGATAAGCAGCTTATTTCAGAACAACTTTTAAATCAAGGGGATCATAAACACGGGCCTAATAAGGCAGTCATCAGGGAAGGTTGCTTAGGAAAATCAAGTGGATAAGTTGAGACTCACCAGTTGACGAGTCCCTTTTTGCAGTCGAAAAGTCTCGTAGCCACAGGTTCACTGCACGACAACTAGAACCATCTGCCGAGAGTAGATGGAATGAAGTAACTAACTTTCACGGGTACTCAATAACATCGGACAATGTAAACCCGCAAAAAAAAAAGTGGTCAGGATAATTAAAAACATGGAATGAAATCACGCAAATAATAAGCTCCAGCAAACCCAGTAGGGAGTGTATTTCAGTCGAACCATCGAAAATATGCAACAAGGAGTTCTGAATGAATTCGGTATAGCCGAGGTGAGAACGGAACTAGATCACCGAGGAGCAAATGCATGCAAACCCTGACGAAAAAAGGGGACAAGAGCTTCGTTGCCATGGCAGCAGCTCTCGTATCAAGATATTAAGCTATCAACTCGCCTACCCTTATCTTCATAAAAACTACTAAATGTCAGAACAATCATAAGCAGCACAACGCTGAAAAACGTTGCCAACATTGTCGCGCACTTTCTAGAAGGGTCATCAGAACCAATGACCCACGCTGTAGTGCGCTCTTAATTTAGCAGTGTATTAAGTCACTACAGCAAACTGTAGTCACATCCATGGTCACTGCACGCAAAAAATATAACGAGATATGCAACATTAGGTTAAGGCTATTGACTTCACCCAGATACGTACCATTAGGTCAGACGTGTCTTCCAGGCACACGATGGCACGTACCGTGGTGCCAGATGCCGGAGGGCCGACAGGGCCTGCAATGGAAGAAACGCGATAAACACGAGAAATTACGCACTCAAGGTGCTCTGAGTATGGGAATTGTCAGCACGACAACTAGGACAATCATGGTGGTCATAAACACGGGCCAAACAAGGCAATCATCAGGCAAATGTTTCAACACTCAATGACACGACACACAAATGTTGCAACCGTCATCTAACGCCTGCGATGGTTGCGGCTGCCGTCACTGTCGCTTCTCAAAACGAGACCCCTAACTCGTCACCTTACAAACAAGTGCCTGAAAAACATGAAACAATTTGAGCCAAGAATATGAACGACAAATTTTCCGAAATAAAATAGTTAGTCAGAAAGCTAAGTAGCGTCTTGAAGCGGTCGATGAGCAGCCACTGTTGCAGGGGAGACACCAGAACAGGAAAACACAGTTTGATACTCTGAACCTGCACGAGCGGAAGCCCACGAGCACGCCTGCGGAGAATGGATTAGCAGGAATAATCATTCTTGGTCGACAAGGATTGCTTCGAACTCTGATATAGTGACTCGCATTTGTTCGTCACTTAAGGTTCATTTAGGAATATCATCAGTTACAAAGCCCCGCAGTAATCGTCAGACTTTCATAGATTAAGATTGTGACGTAGTCTCTTACGTCATCCAACCGGCCAATTCAGACCGCAACGCAGGCAATCCTGAGTAAGAATTGAGCAGCGACGGAGGAAGGTTCTAGCATTGGGATCTCATTGTGCCATTCGTAGGCCCATAGCTAGCTTACTAAACGGAGCGTTGCTCCGTGTACCCAGACTACCGCCAACGCTGTCCTAATTATCAACACGCCTGGCGATGGCCTTTGAAGTACCACATCCCAGCGGCGCCTAGCTCTTTAGCCTGGCTTGTATACTACGGAGAACTCCTGTTTGTATTGAAGAGTCTCACAGCTTCTTCCGTTATGTATAGACCCGTACATATGGGTTGGCAGGAGGAACTGGAGCTGTGATCGAATACAAGTCTTTTTGTTAAAAGCCCATAGAGTCGCCGTGGCTCAAGCACCGTTAAACGACGGAGCATTGATCTTGCATTTCCTAGCTGCTTAGCTAAAGTGGGGTAAGTCACTATCCTCGGCAGAACCAGTGCTCCGCTAAATAAACTTAAACATAGTTAGAAAACCGCTAGAAGCGGTGGGAAAGAGTGATTGACAAACCTTCGCTTCTACCACTGGTATCGGTTAGTTTTGTGTTAGTGTTGTCCAACTTCCTCTGAAAGCCCTCAATGGGACTGACATTCCAGTATACAGTACGTTAGAAGTAGACCACCTCTTTGACTTTGCCCCGAAGGGCCGGCCCCGAGGGATCAGCTGACATAGCTGCACCTCTCAGGGAGCCTACCTCCAAGGTGGACAGTAGTCCATTACAAACTGTGTTCTAGATACTACATGAATATATATACCATCTCCCTCATTTCAATTTGGTTTAATCCTTGTGAGTCAGCAACGAATTGTAGCCTGAGGAGTAATGTCGTGAAAAGACTTTAAACCCACGTGAATGAATAATGCAAATACGGGGCACCGGTCGTGCTTGCAGTCGCGTCGCTTCTCTGCATTATATTGCATGGGCACATACCAACGATTGCAGAAGCACGCTTATATCTTATCCAAACGAAAAAATTCTATAAGTTTCAAACACGTGAGGTCAAGGTCCAGTCTAGTAGAAATAACAAAAAGGGCTTCAGTGAATTCGCCATCTACTTATGATGGAGGACACATCCTGAGAAAAAAATAATTCATAATCTAGTAACAAGTTTATTCTTAATTTGACTTTTCCGTAATAATCCGTTGAGAAACGAGATGGACGTGAGTGGGGGAGAAGCCGGTAACTAGGACGCAGCAGTGGTAAACCAGTATGCGCTGAGAGCCCTGCAGCTGACACTGATCCCGGACCTCGCTATAAGCCCTGTGCTTTGTGGAGGTCACCGACTAGACCCTTGGGTTTAAAATGTCCAAGTTTGTTCACGAGAAGAGTGCGAGGTGAGCCTTGCCGTCGGCCACCTCTCTTTCTGGGGGATAAAACCTTTCATCGATATTTAAAATTCCGATTCCGGCAGCAAATAAAAGGTTCCACTGAAAACATTTTTGGGGCAGCTAGAGCGTCAGCAAAAACTTCAAGTACTTGCAATAATTGCTGGCGACAATTTAACTAGCTAACACTATCCCTACCGATTTCCTACATCAAATACAAAAGCTATTGCTCTCAGATGAGTGTACTCCTTCGAAATAAAATAGAGCAAAACTATTGAAAAGCATGTGATGAGATGGACAAATGTAATTCATCATGAAACGTGATCACACCAATCACAAGGGCACGATTTATATATAGGATATATCACTGTTCAACCATCATTTCAAATCGTCTTAAATTATAACACCATCACCCATTCACGTCATATGATCAGACCAGTC
The DNA here is from genome assembly GCA_016164225.1 of Gammarus roeselii. NCBI lineage: Eukaryota > Metazoa > Arthropoda > Malacostraca > Amphipoda > Gammaridae > Gammarus > Gammarus roeselii. The sequence continues at coordinate 6,677 of SDVV010038468.1, forward strand.
TACCACAGCATAACCAATTACCATAGCTAATACAACCCAATCTGCTCGAGATGCCCTGTTTCCTTGAAATTGACTTGACTAACATGACCGAATGGCTGGATTTGTGTTTGAGTAAGATCAGAGTGACAAAACAGCCTTATCAAAATTCGAATATTTCGCCGAGGAAAAATTGTCCCTGAATTTCTAGAAACTCCATCTTTAAGAGAGAAAGAGTTGAAAAAGTTCAGGAGATTGTTCTTGCATAATATTGGCCACATGACTGTACTGTCGTGAGGAATTCCATCATGCACCCACCCACCTCTGCTTTTGCCTTGGAAAGTTAGCCGCAATTAAATACGCAGAGTCGTGGAAGTCAAGTCTTAGTTGATGCAGCAAGTCATCCCAGTACAGCTCTCATTATATAAATTAGCCTAGTTTGGCATCGACTTCGATACGGAAGAGGCCACATTTCATACCTGTAACCGGCTCTCGACCATCATTCGTACAGAGAACTCGAGATATGCTCATCAGCTTCAGACCACATGGGATGCATCAGTAAATTGGCACTTATAATTAACCCATTATTCAGTTCGAACTATTCAAAAAAGTGAAACTCCACATCAGTTCGAATCTTGGTGAAAACAACTCACCTCTGTCACGATATCAGGGAACGGGGGTTGGCCGGTCTGTAGTTGCAAGCCTGGAAATACACGAAAAAGTGTGCGTAAGAAACGCCAAAAAAACTGTGAATTAAGCAATAAAAGCAGTTCAGTTGAGATAAATAATCATTATTATCATCTGTCCCTATCAAAGTATCATCACAGTATGTCGAGAACCAGGAGCGAAAATAAGCAGTATCAACGCACCATCACAGACAATTCGAGCCGGCACCATTCGGTGAAGAAAGCAGAGACAACGTCAATCCTGCATGAGAAAAGAGCTAGTTAGTGACTATATGATGACTTGCCAATGATTACTAGTCAAGAATGACTCAGATACTTCAAAGATCATCAAGAAGGTCAGAACAAAGACGCAGTCAAGATCATCACTATGAATAAGCGACAACAAAATAATTTCATAAATTCAAAGCTCACATTTCAAGGGGAGTTCCCAGACGAGTAAGGCGCTCCATGTGAATTCTGCGGGTAAGATAAAAGCAAATTAAGGTATAGGAGTAATGAGAAGAAACAAAAATTCCCTAGAATGCAGCAGCACGTAAGTATTCAGTTGCTGTGTTGTCATCTTCCCCACCGACAAATAATGTCGCGGAATCAGACGAACGAGAAATTCATCATGACAACCCACGAGACTGGTGCAAATACCATTACACACCCACCCTTGCACTCCACTCACAGGCGGGGTAATTCGTCCGTACGCAGACACGTCGGCAACGATGACATTTCCACGAGTCGAGCCGTGAACGAGATTCTGAGGGGATAAAGTTTCATGGCATCAAAACACCCCAAAAATTTGTGTAGCAGCAAAACAAGATTCTCAGAAATTTATAATCGTCATTTTGTTCAGAAACGATAACGCATTGAATTTCATCACTGAAAGATGAAATGTAAACGCGGTAAGGACGACAACGTACGTACCTATCTACGTTTAGGCAGGCGTCAAACCGGTCATGTTACCCCAGGGCAGCCTGAAAAACATCGCAAGAATTAGATGCATGCCATGTCTACTACAGACGAAATTAATCTAGTCAGATTCAGTGTCATGGAAGTCTTAAAGTTGTCATACAACATCAAAGGTCTGAAATTCTGTATCATTAGAAGCAGCTAAAAAACGAGTAAAGATTAGATAAGAGCGACAAGGATTTCGGACAAACAATCGCACAACTTACATTGCAAGGAGAGCTGGTGATTGTTCCTGTACGAGAAGCGGTGCTTCGTGTTCCTGTAAGGGAAGAGTTCATCCATGAGACAAGTCTCAAAAACGAGATGAGACACCGGATCTTCGTATAGTTCAGCAAATGTAACATCAAAAGCATATCAGAGTAACTATGAATAAACGTCATTTACATATGAAGCAACAACCGTTGTACAACGCTATTGGTGAGAAGCGCATGCTGAAGAGTTATGATTTCACCAGATTAGGAATCATCTGCACACGTGCTGATCTGCTTACATAAGACATGACATCAACCAACCTGTAAAAGGGAGCGGGTCCAGGTGGAAGTAAAACGGTTCCTGTGGACGGAACGAGACATCAGTCAGTAGCAACATTGCCAGTAATGTGAACCCAATTGGCAATTGAGGAGATCAGCGAGATTCCCAACAAAAGCATCAAGAGCTTCAGACACTTCGTATATTCTCATCATTTTGAATCATATGACCAGGACGAATAAAAAAGTAAATCAGTGTGGCAGACAAGCCGCCAGTTATATTCATAATAAATTTAGTATAGGTTGACCATCATTGCAAGTATCCATCACTCACCCATCCAGCGCCCATGCGCGACGCGATGGTGACCTAGGAGAAGGAGAACGTTTTGGTGAGCCGGAGCCTGCAGTGAATAGCTAATGGACTTGTTTAGCAAGTTCAGAACCATGCACGTCATTATGTCAGCATTAGAACATCAGACAAAGAGTAATCATCACAGTAAAAAAGCTTCTTAAAGCACGCTGCTATGAACGAAGCACAATCCTGGACGGCCGAGTACCAACACTGACCTCAGTGACTGAGGAGACTGCTGTAACTGGCACAGCCAGGTGTCGGTTATCTGGAAACGAAACATTCATCAACATCTAAACATTAAAACAACATCGAAACGTGAACAGACCGAGCAGATCAGAAAGTTTTGTCGACATTAAATGTTTCCGAGTAACTATGATAAGCATCATTTTGAGGAAACCAAGGACACAGCGGACCCTGCTATGAACACTAATTCATTGAATCGATTGAGGCACCGCGCTACTGACCAACCTTTCAATGTTGAAAGGATGAGTGGAGCCGGCCACTGCAAACGCTGAGGTCGACATTAATGGAACCTGGAACGAGAATATCAAGATTAGAAATACAGTCGAGTTAAAATTAGCTAGCTGTTTTAGAAATAACCACCTGTAACAGTCAAGGCTCCTCAGCGGTGACAGGGTCCACTTGCGACAACCAAGGTGCAAGCACCACACGGGTGATGTCATACTATCATATAGCTTCTGGGAAATACCCCTTCTGATCCCAACTTGCTACGCCGGAATTCGCCGATACTGTCGAGCAAGCGATGACGTCGTGCCAAACCGCGCACCCAGCAGGCTCAGACATAATATCATGTCGATGCGCGCACTGTGGCAGCACCCACGAGGATGCCGCAGCTTCCTCGGGAGTTCAGGCCAAATATGATGGTCTACACCTGCTGAAACACTCAAGTTGCTCATGGATGTGTAGCTACTTCATTGCAGGATCTCGGCTTGAGCAACAACAAGGCTACCCTACACAGATTCCAGAGATACTCTTAGCCTTGCATGGAACAAAACTGCCAGGCAGCATCCTTCTGATGTAACCAGGTTGTTGTTGCTCAGCCCAAGCTCCTCCTGCGATGGAGGAGCCACGGCCGGCGCACAGACCGAGGCCCGGAAACAGACCGATGTACGCGTGTTGAGAGTGTTACAGCAGAGGCAAGGCCTTATATCAGGACTGCATCCCTGAAGAAGCTGTTGCCGTCTCCCGGGAGTTCCCACAGATCAGGCACTGATTACGTTATGGTGAAGCCTGCCGAGTGCGGTGGCTGAGCACGAAGTCATGACGTGCTCGAACGTATCGGGCGAACCCCGGCACAGCAAGCGGGGATCGAAAGGGACATTTCACACTATGCGATATGACTAGTGCCATGTGGTGCCCGAACCGCAGCCGCGACAGGTCGACCCTAGCACCCCTAGGCCACCGCAACTTCACGTTCACCCCAGGCGGGAAACTCTGCAAGACCGTGTTGACATTGATCATCTGATGAAAGGGCCGTGAAGTGTTTGTGCATAGCTAGAATTGTTTGTATAGTGTTGTGATTAATTCCTTGGAGTGCCCGTACGTGATTTTAGTGAGTGCCCGAGACACGTTCAGTCTGGGTCTGGCTCTGATGC
>SDVV010038469.1:0-10730 GCA_016164225.1 Gammarus roeselii
ATGTTGGGATGCTGTGTTGAAAACTTTGAAGAGATGGTATTAGATCTTTCGAGAGATGTTAGGCGCTCTCTGGGCCGCCATGATGTTGGGATGCTGTGTTGAAAACTTTGAAGAGATGGTATTACATCTCTTGAGAGATGTTAGGCGCTCTCTGGGCCGCCATGATGTTGGGATGCTGTGTTGAAAACTTTGAAGAGATGGTGTTACATCTCTTGAGAGACGATGGTCGGTCTCTCATGCTGTGAAGAGATGATGTTGGTGGATCTCTTGATAGATAATGGACGATTTATTAGTATATTTTAACCCTGTGCAAACATTAATACTTCAATACTGTTGGGCTTTGAGCGCAGAGAGCAGCGTGCGATGGTGTTGTTGGACTTCCCTCATTGGTTACGATGCTGCCTCTGCTGAAAGCTCTACATATTTGCCACCGATGAGCTTTTTGAAGTAAAAAGATTGACCGTTCACAATTTGTAGCGAAGAAATTCATTTTTTGTTCTATTTTAATCAAGTGCTGTCCAGCAGAACAAGTTAGAATGAATTTATAATTGAAGACGTGTATTCAAAAAGATGTAAATTAATTATCAGACATTTGAAACGAAAGATAGCTATTAACCAATGGCGAACATGTAACAGTTTTGAAGACATAAGTTACGAAAATTAGGAAGCACGTTTGCATTTCGACAGCAACTGTTGCGCCCGTAGTCAGATTGTTCCCATCGACTGTGGCAAGGAAAGAACGTAATGTTACACAAACAGTTTGCCAAGACCATTCCAAAGATGTAATGGACGTTATGATCCCCCTGGAGCTGCTGGACATGAGATTAGGATACAGAAGTATTCTGAAGGATCGCTTTACCAGGTAGCTTTATAAGACCGGATCGGGGAGAACTACCTTACTTCATTAAAGTACTTGATGAAAGCTTTCAAATGAAATATATCATTGCATGATTAGTCCAGAACAGTTGAAGGAGGACTTCGTCATTATTAGTACGGTTTTCGTATTTCTACTTTTTAAGTTTTTTTTAACTTTCTATAACTTTCATTGCTCTCAATAGAGCTATTAAACTATGCATTACATGCGATGGTGCCTTCATAACTGTAGGAGAGACGAATACTTTAGGTCAATCATATCTAAAGTTACATTTCGAAATAAACTTTCTAAAATATTTTTGCACCCCACAAGAGCTTTCCAATTTGCTATGCAATTCATTCAATGAAAACTTCACAACTGTAGGGTAGGAGAAGTTAGATTATTTTTAATTTTTTTTTTTTTTTGTATTTTTATGATTTTAAAGATTATAAATTTGAAAGAATCTTCATATGCTGATAGTGCTCTACGATACCTTGCCGATGATACATTGTATGGCAAGTTAACTTCACAACAGTAGGAGGAGACCCGATTAACAAATTAACCTTACATTCGTGGAAAAAATGCCATACATTCAATTCAGTAATTGGAAATTGGAAAACACTCTCCGTAATATTGAAACAACCCGCATGAGCTATCAAATGATTTATTCCAGTTCATGCAAAAGCTTGAACAGTAGGAGTACCGATTTTTGTCCCAGCGTAACAAATGACGGACGGAGGAGCAGAAGAACGGGTGGCCTTTTTGAGATGCAGGATCTGAAACCCCACTATTGCTGAAAATGTGGCAATGTCTCCCGGCTGGGGCTGGGCGACATAATTTGACGGAGATGAGGCATGAGTATTTAGCTTAAAACGCAATGACAACAGCTCCTGCTCTTTGCATAATCTTCGTTATTCCTCAGCAACTGGCCTCCCCCCACCCCATGTGAAACTACCCTTCTCGTCATGTGGTCGGTGGGGGAAGGGGGAGGTGGGCATGAGCCAGTGACGGTGAACCGTGCCAAATGCCCCTCCCCCTTGCCCCGTGGCAGCATCAGCTAGTAGTGGGTTCAGCTATGTTCAGTTCAGAAGAGGTAACTCCATTACCACACCGTGGAGTTCAGTTACTTGGATACTAAGGGACAAATTTTGTAGCGCAGAAACGAGCGGCAAAAGCTGTTCTGAGAAGACAATAACAGGCAAACTTGAGAACTGTTGACATTATGAAGCATCCAAATGTTTGTTCCTGCTGACTGAGAAGGAACTGATAACATTTAGTAGCTCTACTACACCTCCTCAAACAGAGAGAAGTGGAGAGAGGGAATAGTTAGCTGTCCTCGGCAGTGCGTTACGAGTCAGCTTATGCAACAGGTGGTGTCGGTTAGTGGACAGCCTTTACTCTGATGTTGAATCAGCTTATGCAACAGGTGGTGCCGGTTAGTGGACAGCCTCTACTCTGATGTTGAATCAGCTTATGCAACAGGTGGTGCCGGTTAGTGGACAGCCTCTTGTCTGATGTTGAATCAGCTTATGCAACAGGTGGTGCCGGTTAGTGGACAGCCTTTACTCTGATGTTGGTCCAATTGTGAGAGTTTAGCGAGAGAATTCCCTCCGTGTCGTGCTTGTTCCTGCTGACTCAGGAGCAGACTTTCCTACACGATATTAGAGGTTAGCACAATCATTGAACATGCATTTACATTAGCCCTGTGAGTTACGGGAGTGAGAAAATCATAACACAGACATCGGATATATTATGGAGTAGTAATTTCACATGAATATAACAAACGTACCTATATCAAACACAAATGAATGGAAGAACAAGATCTTCATTCAAATTTCAACCGAAATATTATTTTAAAGAGCGTTTAGAGGACTGGAGGATGTACAATCAATAAGGGAGGTTTCTGAGGAACCACCCTTCATAAACACCTTCAGCGAACAAGTCAACCTCCAGCCAATGGCGACACCTTCCATTCCATTGCCGATTGGGCGTTAATAGGGATATGGTAATAAAGAACTACTGCTCACAGTCCCTTCATACTGGAGGAAAATGAAATGATGTTGAGCACAAAGGAGAGGGACAGAGTAGCATGACAGATCGAGTGTGGTTTGACGTTCGGTCATGATGTGTGGATATTAACACACTATATTTAATCATAAAATGGCGACAGCAACTGCTCAAAGAGGCTGCTTCGCCTTCAGCGTGCTTCTGCCGTTTCGCAACAAAGCCCTTCTCAGGATCTTCTCTGACTAACGCAAAGCTGCATTTTCAGCTTTGAAAGTTGACTTTGAGTCGCCATTGGCGGGTTGAACAGGTCGTTGACGGCATCACGAGTGCCGTGAGCTGTGTTGTTACCGTGGGCTTGTGAGGCGGTGCAAGAAGTGCTCTCCCTTCTCCGCTGCTGCTGGAGGTGCTACCGTCCGCCGTCTCCGTGCACAGCTGCGAGACACTACACATCAAACGAGGGACAGCGAGCCGTAACATCGCCGCGGCTGGGCGAACAATGCACTCTTAGGGAGACATTCAAAACTCAAACAAAACCATGATATAACGTAACACAAAAAAGACTCGACGATAAAGAAAAACGTAATGTACATCTATAATAAAATATTTGGCTAAGTTTGGAGCAATGCACGTGCGACAAAGTGTTACGTCTCACTGATTAAATATGTTTAAATAGAATTGTAAAACAATTGAGCGATATAACAGAGACGGCTCTTCCAGGTGTGTTGCATCCAAATCAACCATTTCGATCAGCAGTAAAAACACCAAGAAATAGCACTGGTCGCTGGATGTACAGGACTGCAGGACATGGCCGCAGTGGCAGTAACGGCGTCAGGGAGGCTGTTATACCCGCCATAGCCAAGAGTCTGTCTTTGCTATCGCTTGGGTACTACTTCAAGGTGTTTCGGGGCACGACCTGTCGTGAAAATATTCAGTCAAAACAAACTGAGCGTTTACACAAAAAAATGCCCAAACCGGGACTGTTACTTGTTACTGCAAAGCACTTTAGAAGCAAACACCGAGGCGGAAGCGCGGACTACCTTAGCGTCCAATCAGCTACAACTGACAGTTGCTACGCTCGGTCGACCTACAAATGAGAAGACAGTAGCGAAGAAAGTGTACATGATGGTCCAGGTGGCCTACAGGTGGCAATGAGAGCATGGGAGATGCTTGCGGGCGTCCCTCTCCAGTAGTGCGCATGAGGGCATGACACGACAAACGATGGGGTGGTGCACTAGTGACTTAAAGCCCCGTCCCCCACTGGTGACACTAGGACCCGTCCCTACTAGAGACACTGGGACAGTCCGCACCACTGCACTGCTCGGGTCACTGAATAACACCTTACTGGTGGGTCGTGGTCTCTAAGGCAGTGTCGGAAGGTATCACTGTGAGTCAGAGCCGCCTCCACCCTCGGCAGCGGACAATAAGGGTAGCAGCGTACTGTGGCTGCGATGTGCGGTGGGCCGGGCCGTAATGATGACTTGGCCAACGGCCCAGCGATACCCTCGCCAGCACGCCTCCTGCTGATAATGCCAGCACCACATACCTGCCTAAACGACGCTCTTTTGCTTCCTGCCATAAAACACTACCGCGATTGATGGTGGCGCCGATTCTACGACAGCTACCTAAACCAACAATAAGTCTTCCATGCTATCTCTATATGAGCCAATGTGCCCGTTATTAGTAAGCAAGGCACAATATTCAGCGTGAGATTATCAATTGTTAACAACATTTTTCGACAGCGCCGATCAAACGAACTACAGAAGTGCACTGTGTCGCCAAGGAATCAATAAAAATGAGGTGGGTTTGAAGGTACAGACACAGACAAGCTGGATCTACCCAGATGGCGGGTGGTCGACGGTGAGACGATCCTTGATCTCAATATACCAGACGTCACTCACGTACAAAATACTAGTCCTGAAGCATATCGGTATGATTTCATCCACTCACCCGGGTACAAGAATGAGACTAGAGACCGGTATCAGCAGCAAGGCCTGACAGTTTTAGCTTGTTAGCTCCTACCGACCACAGACATCTTGTCACAATGAGACAGTCACGGTCGGAAATGCTTTTGCATGCTCCACTGACGCCTATCCCTTGCCCACTCTCTCGTCTCCTTCACGCTGTCTCCTCTGGAGACCTTGACACTCGTTACTTCAATCATGCATTCTCCACTGACGCCTATCTCTTGCCCACTCTCTCGTCTCCTCCACGCTGTCTCCTCTGGAGACCTTGACACACGTTACTTCAATCATGCATTCTCCACTGACGCCTATCCCTTGCCCACTCTCTCGTCTCCTCCACGCTGTCTCCTCTGGAGACCTTGACACTCTTTACTTCAATCATGCATTCTCCACTGACGCCTATCCCTTGCCCACTCTCTCGTCTTCTCCACGCTGTCTCATCTGGAGACCTAGACACTCGTTATTTCAATCATGCATTCTCTACTGACGCCTATCTCTTGCCCACTCTCTTATTTTCTCCACGCTGTCTCCTCTGGAGACCTTGACACACGTTACTTCAACCATGCATTCTCCACTGACGCCTATCCCTTGCCCACTCTCTCGTCTCCTCCACGCTTACTCCTCTGGAGACCTTGACACTCGTTACTTCAATCATACATCTAACTATACAGCGGTCTCCAAACGTCTCCACCTACTCACTTTTGCATTCATTCTCTTTTTCACAATCTTCCTTCATCCATTCTCTTCATGTCTGTACTATCCAGTAGCCAGCTCTCTAGCCCCCCTATTCTGATTCGCACCATTTCATTCCGTATTCTAACATACACGTCACACTAGCCATGCTACTCAAAACATTTCTTCTCTAATAGACTCAACCTATTTATCTTGGCCGCACTCAACCTCAACGTGCTTGCACATAAAGCATAGCCGAGACCACTACCTCCTCCCATTGATAAAAAGAATGATAGGCAAAGCCTTTCAGACTCCAAATGAAGCACGTGCGTTGCACTTTCCTTAGTCACACAATCCATTCACACGTAATCGCAAGTAGTTGTTTTTTTGTCGCACGGAGGTAATGGTATGGCCTTAGACCATTATGAGACAGACCAGAATGTCTCATTCAGGATTAGGTAGCCTCAAACTGACAACCTTCAGTTTTCCAAGCTAGTCAATTGCAAGGAAAGAGATCATTTTGGTCATCGGAAGGGCCTCCCTTCATACCTCTTTATTCTTCAGTGACCCTAACTCCTCACACCCTTTATTCATTATTTGACAAACCAACTCCTTCCCCCCGTTTCCAGGTCTCCTCCTATAACCATATCCAAGCCCTGCATTTGCTTGTAACATGACGTTTTCAAATGAATATATTTTCAAGCTAACATCTTACAATCGCATTTAAACTCCTCCAATGTATCATTACTTAAATTTTAAACGCATTACCTCGAAGCCTCCTGCTCTGGATAATCAGACCAATCTCTGAAGCCACCTGGCACAACTTCTCCGAGTCCGCCACCACAGCAGTTTTTGTCCGCAAACAACGAATTGATTCGACTTCGCCCGTTCGCACCTAATAATCCCAGCCTTCGACCCAATACACTCGCATTCACCGCGCTGACCACTCTGTCCATATATACATTGAATAATCGAGGGGACAACGCAATCCTGTCTTAGACCCACTGTCACTGAAGACAAATCACTCCTATTTATTATGAAAAAACTGTGTTAGAGTATATTTTGTATGATTAGTTGAAACCTTTTGTGCTAGGTAAATATTAAAAAGTGGTGAACGATTGTGTTTTATTATAAAAGAACTGTTGAGTACTACATCTCGACTCCAAAATTAGCTCTCAAACTGATGGCTCAGAGTATGGATATATGGTGGAAACTTGCGACAGCTCGCCTACCTTCTTAGGGTCAGGGTAGCTCCATCACACAAACTTCATGTTGAGAAGAGTTAGCGACGCTTCAGAACCTTGAACTTAGATGACTATTTTGATACCTGGAGATACTGCGTTGCTAAAGCGGGCGACAGCATAGCTGCCACCTGACTTACAGCAGTGGGGACACGATGCATTCGTGATTTGACATCAACACAGGCATGATGCTGCCCCATTTGCCAGGCCACGCGTTCGAGTATCATTTCTGTTTGCATCATTTTGCCGACCGTCAGTTAAAGCACTTTTATGTAACACATTGTGCTATTCCTTCCTTGTTTTCTGAGTATCACACTCTTCACAACTTCTTCGTTGACATTGACCAAACAGCCTTTCAGAATTTTCCGTACGCTTATGATCATGGATCTTTCGAAACACCTTTCGATCAAGTATAGCCTCAAAGCTTTCATTCTGTCATTCCAAGTCATTTCTGATATCTCTCTAATTTTCGTGGTAAAGTTCCCTTAAACTGACACGTCTTTCCAGATCTTTCCATGTATGAGGGATCTAGAGATGCGAGAATTTGTCTATGACTGGTTGGATTTGTTTCCACAGTATCAATATTGTCCATTTATCAATTGATAGAACTGTTCTCACGGCCCAGGAACAGTCCCCTGCGACTAGCCTCGACTTTTGCAATTTGTTACTTGAACAACTGACATCTGCATTGCAATTTGTTCATTAAATACATTGATTGGCCTTTGTACGCCTGGATGCCGCAGGATTTCTTGTTCTTGAATAGCTGCGTTAGTGCCACAATGATATAAAAACAGTTTTTAGGTCAGTTTTTTCATATCACATTAATTGGAAATTCGATCAGTTGAAGAGCATTTGTTGTTTTCGCCAGCCCGCCAAACGGATGCTGACAGATCAGTTTGAATCTCTTCCACATCTCTCGTATCCTTCACTATGAATGAGGACGGGTTTAGTTCAGATCATTAGCCATTAGTAAATAAGGGAGATTGTGCACAGGTTTCCCAATATACTACACACTTGGGGATTTATCATTAAGAAACGTTTGATCCTTTCTTACACACTCACTTGGATATCAGTGTTATGTAGTCTCAATAACAGTCTTCTGTGATCTACTAGGTCAAAGGCTACGGCAAAATCTAAATAAATTACTTCCTCAATAATTGATCCATCACACAAAGCATCGATTATTTCATCATAGTGCTACTGTTGTTGGGTTAACGTGCTCCTCTTACTTCAGAAGCCATGTTGCATGGGGTTGAACCATTTTTTAAATAAATTCACTATTCATCCTTTCATCACTTTTTCGAATATTTTGAGGGCATTTTCCTTAGTTTGTGTGTTATCGAAGGGGTCCAAAGACTTCTGCCAGAACATTTTTAGTGGTCTTGGCATGCTTGCATCGTTTCAATAGAATGACTAGGATGTCGTCTTGACCGGATGAGCTATTTCTACCTATATCATCGATAGTTTATGTAATTTCAGAAAAGTCAATGTTAAGATCGATGAAAATCCCGAGGCAACCTCGGGATTTGGCCGAGTAACCTTTGTGATACTAAATATTCATTTGTAATTTTCAGTCAAGAATTTCTTCATTGCCATGGTTTCATCTACAAGTTGAACAAATTCATCAATTAAGGGACTAAATTCAGTTTTGGAGTTCAAAAATGTAACAGTACAAGCAAAGAATTTTGTCTGTCTCATTCCATTTAAAGTAGATTCTTGTTTATTGCGTCTGTAAGGGTTTCCTTCTTTGCTAAGTTCCTTCTGTTTAATTGCTAGTTTTTTCATGAGCGTTTGTCTCTTTCTGAATAATATTGGCTTCTTTTGAGTATTTTCTTCTTTTCGGCAAGTTGTAAACACACCTGCAACAGTTCGTTCATTAAAGTTATTCTTAATTTCTTCCACTCTGTTTGCCTGGTCACCGAGTTGTTTCCCATGAACATGAGACAGCGATTGGCCTAATTCATTTCTGCACTGAAGAAGATCTATTGTCGGAAAGTCATGTTCTCGGAACTAATCATTTTTTCAAAGTTCCTTCTCGACAAGTCAGCATGTAGACTAACTCCGATCACATTAGGGTCTAGAAGTACTGTTTTCTAAATTTCTATGTTTTTGAGATACACTAACGAATTCACAAATACTAGATCCAAACAAATATTCTTTCGTGTCAGCTTTCATAGATATGATGGCATATTAAGGTGACTATGATCAGGCATTTATTCAATGATAGAATGCGGTTTCAAAATATACACTTTAACACACTTGACACAAAGGCAGAGTTTGTGCAAGTATGAGAGGAGAGAGGTGCGCCTCGTCGTCAGCCCCCCTCCCCTCTCCGGTCTTCGGCCTATTATCCGTATCTGTACGTCGGCTATTCAATAATTTGTGAAAGGAACTATTCATCTGCAAATTTTACGATTTTTTCAGCTCGATTTGTCGCAGCTGAGGTATTACCAACACCGATGATGTAGCTACCAGGTGCCGCCACTTGATCATTATTTAGCCAACTGATATGAAAGAAAATTGAAGTCACCACCGAGAAGGATTTTTAAGACAGCCAGATCAACATTTGACGTGTAGCTACACCTGTGAAATTTCATGAAATTCAGAATCTACATTTTCAAAGTAAGGGGGTCTATACACGAGGAACTATACACATGGGAACAAAAAGACAAACGTCGATTTGTATAAGCTTCAATAAGCTTTAGACAATCGTGGAATTTGTACGGCTTTATTTTCAAGTTATTTACAGATAACATTATGTGAAGTACACTTGTTGAAGTCAATTTTTCTAGCAACTTATCGAATGGAAAGGATGGGATCATCATGAATTTCTTTACCAAAAAGTTGATTTGCAGCTGCCGTTGATTAGGAAATCTTACAAAATTTTCGACGATGCGATTGAAAATTTGTAGCTGATATTTGCTCTCATCTCTTCCTCTGGTGTTGAGCCACTGCATAAATGTGCGTTTCAACGCAGTTGCAGAAGAAGTCTTCTCTTGCTGAAGAATGATCCAGGTCTTTTGTTCACTCGTGCATATTACTGAGAGACAAGGTGTGTCCATTATTTTCCAGGCAAGAATTAGCGCACAATATTTTATATACAATATAAAAAATAGCAGACAATAGGAAAATGTCCAGTATCATAGACAGGATAGCATATAAAGTTTTCTATAATCGGGCATTTATTCGTTGATTAAATGGCGTTTCAAAATATGCACTCTTACCAGGGTAGATACCTTGGCGCTGCTGCGGGGCAGGGCCCGTGAGGATCGTAATGACCCCGACAGCCGAATGAGCGCTGCTGGAAAGGCGACAGGTCGGCTCTGTGTTATAATGATGAAGTGATGTGCAATCGCCCATGTCAGTTGTTATGTTTATGCCGTGACTCACTGCAATGTTAGTTAATTGAGGCAATCGACGGTGGCTGAACCACTCTGGGCAGACAGCGAGCAGCACACGATAACAAGAACTAATGGCCAACAACTGGTGTTATTGGCAACCAAACGAAATATTTGGATTCAAGTAGGGACCAAATGTTCCTGAGTCTCGAGCACAAAAGAATAGAAGGGTCTATTGATTTGTACCCGTTTTATCGACCACAATTCATGCACAATTGATGTTGTATCAATTTATTATGAGGCCTCGAACCGGACTTAATCAGCTGATAGACATTTGCTACAATGCGACGTGTTAACTCATCAAAACTAGACACGTTGACACTGACGAAGCACAATTCGCTGTAGCTATGCGATGTGTTAACTCATCAAAACTAGACACGTCGACACTGACGAAGCACAATTCGCTGTAGCTATGCGACGTGTTAACTCATCAAAACTAGACACGTCGACACTGACGAAGCACAATTCGCTGTAGCTATGCGACGTGTTAACTCATCAAAACTAGACACGTTGACACTGACGAAGCACAATTCGCTGTAGCTATGCGACGTGTTAACTCATCAAAACTAGACACGTTGACACTGACGAAGCACAATTC
>SDVV010038470.1:0-10730 GCA_016164225.1 Gammarus roeselii
ACATATATATATATATATAGCTCAAATAGCTCAGACAATCAGTTCATCTCAATTTGATTCGTTCCATTTCATCATTTTACTTCATTTCGCATGTTTTGAAGCGAGAGGCAGATGAACACACCCCCCACCTATTATCGGAACCCCGCCCTCCGATGACGCGGGGGCGGGCAGCAGCAATTGTTCGTTTGCTTGTGTAGATTGATCGCTAGCTTTTTATGCGCTCATCATCTTCTCTAGATAACTTATAGATACTACATTCAACTGTTCTGCATGAGTACACTGATTGCAGTATTACAGACTCACACATTCAATACACAGATCGGTTTTATTGACAAGTATTCTTTGAGCCATACAAACTTTTGCAGGAATTTGAATGCAGCCTCAGAGCTGAGAAAGATGCATGCAGGTGCATTGTTATAGTGCATGCGAGTATTGGTTTAACATACTCATGTCGTAGGGTTCAGTTTTGACTGCAGCGAACGCACGCATGACATTCCGAGACTAGGAAACAGATAGACAGACTTCGAGCTTCAGAGTTCATAGTCCTTAGTTCAGGGTTATGAGTTCAGAACTAAAAGGTAAGAGTTAATAGTTATTAGGAGTTACGAGTTAATAGTTGTTAGTAGATACGAGTTAATAGTTGTCAGGAGTAAATAGTTGTTAGGAGTTAATAGTTGTTATGAGTTAATAGTTGTTAGGAATTGCTAGTTGTTAGGAGTTAATAGTTGTTAGGAGTTATTAGTTTTTTGGAGTTGATTGTTGTTTTGAGTTAATAGTTGTTAGTAGATAATAGTTGTTAGAATTTGCGAGGTAATAGTTGTTAGGGATTACGAGTTAATAGTTGTTGGGAGTTACGAGGTAATTATTTGCAGGAGTTACGAGTTAATAGTTGTTAGGAGTTACGAGTTAATTGGTGTTAGGAGTTACGCTTTTATGGGTGTTAGGAGTTACGAGTCAATAGTTGTTAGGAGTTACGATTTTATAGCTGTTAGGAGTTATGAGTTAATAGTTGTTAGGAGTTAAAAGTTGTTACGCGTTAAGAGTTAACTCGACTCAACTCAACGAAACGTAAAGTTACCTAAGTAAACTATACTCAGCACAACTGAAATTAACTCGCCTAAACTCAACTTGAGTGTATTATGAATTATGAACTAAGTCAAATAAATGTTGTAAGGGATAAACTACAAATTGTCGTTTATGAATTATAAACCATGTTCGTGGTGAAATTTAGCGTTCCCATTGACAGCAAGAACGTGACCGTTGGAGAGAGAAGGGGGTCAGAGGTGGGGTGGGTCTGAGCATGCAACGAACAAATCCTGGACGTGAACGCACCGAGGACTGAACGAAATAAACAAGCAAACGCATTCAATGTATTCATTAATTTATGAAGTCACATATGGTGTGTTTCGGCTTAGATATATACGAAAGCTGAAGTTTAACCTTGAGACCCAAATTTGGCTTGCATGAATGCCTAATAAAACAAATTTTTCATTATCTTCATAAGAAGCGAATGAAAGCAGACTCTCGCTAGGGAGAGTGATTGAGTTGGTGGGTCTGCTGGAGTTCTAACATCTTCCGTTCAACTGCTTCTCCCTCATTTGCATTCGAATTCTTGCAAAAAAATTGCTGGCTTTATCAATACTTCGCAGTAAAACAGATGTGTGTTATTATTGTGCGAGTCTGTAATAAATCAGTTTGTGTAACTATTGACGAATAATTGAGACTAATGACGAATACGGACGACTAATGACGACTAATTAGTACTATGATGACTTATGATGACTATTGACGACTAATGTATACTAATGACGTCTATTGCCGATTAATGAATAGTAATAACGTCTATTGACGACTGATGATTATTGAAGACTAACAAAGACTAAGGACGACTAATCACGACTAATGACGGTTATTGAAGATTAATAAGGACAAACGACAACTAATGACAACTAATGACAGTAATGACTGATGAGTATTATGACGACTTATGACAAATTATTGCGATAAATGACGAATAATGATGACTATGGACGATTACTGAAGACAAACAACAACCAGTGATGAGGACTCTGACTACTAATGACGTTTATTGACGATCAATGACGACTACTGACGACTAATTAGTTAGTCGTCATCATTGACGACTAATGAAGACTAACGAAGACTAATGACGACCAATTTCGACTATTGGAGATGAATAATGACAAACGACAACTAATGAAGACCAATTACAGTAATGACGACTGATGAGTACTATGACGACTAATGATGATTAAAGACGACTGTGGACGATAACTGAGGACAAACGACGACCAGTGACGAATAATGAAGAATAATGACAGTGATGACGACTAATGAGTTCTATGACGACTAATGATGCATATTGACAACTAATTAGTACTGTGACGACTAATGACGACTACTGACGACTAATTAGTACTATGACTACTAATGATGACTATTGATGACCGGAACTGGTTCCCTATCATCAACCCCATAAAACATCCCGATGGAATGAAATGTGGCAAGAAAGTGGACAAAAAATGCTTTCAGTCAAACCCTCAGTCAGAGAATGGGAAACGAAGTTCACCAAAAGAAAAAAACAAGTGTTCATCAACCGCTTGTGCATGGGACACACGTGGATAAATCACAATCACCTGATGGATGTCGACATAAGACCAAACGCACCACCTTGCCCCTGTTGTCACCAAGTGGCTTTCAGCGTGAAACACTTACTGATGGATTGCAGCGCACTCGCGGCAGCCCGACGAGCGTTCCTAAATCCCCCGCGCAACCTACAAAGCCTACTCATGGACCCAACCTAACGTAAAAAACTTATCGCTTTCGGAAAACACACCGAACTATACGAAGCTGTCTAAACCCCTAACACCTGTGCAGATGAGGTGGTCTCTCCACCCCATTAGGCACAGAAATAACAACACATTTTACGAAGATACGCATTAGCTCTTTACTCTCTCGTTCGCGCTAATACGCGAATATGCCACAGTTGAAACGTGTAGACTTCATCTTGATATGACTAATATTTTCGCACGCGACGACGGTCGCGCTCTACGGGGGAGCCTATTATGACTCATGTTGAGGTTCTGGTGGAAATGAGGCTCAAATCAAATTCATTATATTAGATTCGAGCCTCATTCCCACCGGAGCCTCTACGGGATTTGCGCCTCATCTCCATCGGAGCCTCAACGTGTCATAATAGGCTCCCCCGAAGAGCGCGAGTGGCAAGTAGTCGGGGTCACGATCCATTTGATTTAGCTTCAACTCCACCGGAGCCTCAGTATCATGTGCTATTCATTTGGTTGATTTTCGGCATCCGTCACATTCATCAGCTTCACTCTTTCCTATGCCTATCTTTGGCATTCAAGTAGTAGTAGTAGTTGCTTCTATTTTCCACCGGAGTCCCAACGCGAAATAAAGAGTGGCAGAATAGGTTCAGCGTAAATTGCAAGTAGGTTCAACGCAGATTCCGAGTAGGTTCGATGTAGATTCACTGTAGGTTTAATGTGGATTCCGAGTTAGCTTAACGTAGATTCCGAGTAGGTTTAACATAGATTACGGGTAGGTTTAACGTAGATACTGTCGAGGTCTACTCGATATCTCATTTACAACTTTTGAGATGCGTAACTCTCCAAACTGAACAGAAGGAAGTATGGATAAAACGTATTCCCCTCTTGAATATGGCGATGGTGACACCAGTAGCCGGGTTAGCACCGATTCGAACACTAGCCGCGCCCTACAGGGGAGCCTATAATGACTCACGTTGAGGCTATGGGGGAAATGAGGCTCAAATCAAATCAAATCGAACACTAGCGACGTTTCCACTATTATGCCCTAATGTAACCCGTTCGAAAAATATTGGGGTGGATGGACGATCAATCATTTTACCGATCAATAACACTTTATTGTAGTATTTCTTCTTTCCTGGGCTCTATCATTTTTTTCTCCCCTGTTTTCATAGTGATAAATTATGCATTTGTTATCATATATATCGAGGTTGATTACGACAAAGTGACCCAGGGATGGGGGGTACTCGTGGGACCCGCTTGACTCGGGGGACCCGGGGTTTCGGGAACCCGGAGGACTCGGAAGACCAGGAGGATTTGGGGTGACCCACTTGGACTGTGGGACTTGAGAAACTGTGGGACCCTTTTGAGGCCCCTTTGAATCCTGGAACCTATGCTCCCTCCTCCCAAATTACGTTTAACATACTCTGTATCTACGTTAAACCTACTCTGTACCTATGTTAAATCTACTTGATATCAATGTTGAATCTACTCTGCATCTACGTTAAACTTGCTCTGTGTCTACGTTAAACCTCCTCTGTGTCTGCGTTGAATCTACTCTGTATCTGCGTTAAACCTGCTCTGTATCTGCGTTAAATATACTATGTATCTGCATTAAACCTCCTCGGAACCTGCGTCAAACTTACTCGGAACCTGCGTTAAACCTACTTATATCTATGTTAAACCTTCTCTGTATCTATGTTAAACCTTCTCTGTATCTACTTTGAACCTACTGTGGCATCTACGTTAAACCTACTCTGTGTCTACGTAGGAACTTCTCTGTATCTATGTTAAACCTACTGTGTATCTATGTTGAATCTACTGTGTATCTGTGTTAAACCTACTCGTAATCTACGCTGCACCTACTTTGCCACTCATCGATTGCCCACGAGGAAGTCTACATTAACTTCGCGTTGGGACTCCGGTGGTAAACTGAAGCAACTACCACTACTACTTCATTTTAGTATTTCCGCCTCTATCGGCTCCAATATTTATTTGCGCCATTTTTTCATGGTGATCAATTTGGTATTAGTTATATAATTATAGATCGTTGGACGCCTGCAGGATCCCTGGGTTGATTGGGGGGTGTGTTGGTTGGTCTAACGCAGCACCAGTGAGAGAGTAACACCGCATACCCGCATACTCTCTTGCTGGCCAGTATGCGGTGTCACTCTCTCACTGGTGCTGCGTTAGACAAGCACGTCCTGCGCGGAAGCGTGCGACGACTTCGCGTTGGGAGCCCCGGTGGAGCGCGAAGGCAACTCTACTGCTACTCTACGCCGAACCTACTCTGAATCTACTTTAAACCTACTCTGTGTCAAAATTAACCCAATCAGTATCTATGTTAAATTCACCCGTAATCTACGTTAAACCTACCCAGAATCTGCGTTACACCTACTCGGAATCCAGATTGAACTTACTTTGAATCTACATTGAACCTACTCTGAATCTGAGTTGAACCTACTTTCGAATAATGCGAGCTGTCTTAATGCGACAGTGTTAGTCAGAATACAATGTTGATATTCATTCCGAGAATTGATGTCCATAACTTAGTTGTCATTTGCAAGTATTTTAAATTGCCTCTGGATGCAGTATAATTGCATTATGATAATGTATAATTGCATCAAGATACTGTATAATTGCCTTAAGACACTACAAGACTCTGCATAATTGCACCACAAAACAGAATAATTGCATTATGATACGGTATAATTGCACCAGACATTGTACAATTGAATTAAGACAAGGCACAAATGCATCAAGACACTGTACAGTTAAAGCAGGATACTGTACAATTGCATCCAGTCTCCAGACACAGTAAAATTGCGTCAAGATACTCTATAACTACCTTACGATGCTGTATTATGACAAACGCTGTCTACAATTAGCGGAAATACTATTTTCCAGGAAAAGCAGAATCTCGTTACGTTTTTCGGTATATTTGATCCGCGGAAAGGTAACCAGTGCGGTTTTGCGACAGCCATGTCGCAAATGGGGAAGACGTTACCGACACCGACACACCCAGATGAATATGAACGACACACTATCTCGCATCCTCCGGGGAGTTCACAAAGAATCGCATCAGAGCACCAATGGAGATGATCCCTGAATAAAATTTTATCTAATCATGATATATGATCTCACTGAAATAATGCATCGCAATGAGTTTTCCACTTTCAAGTACAAGGGTTCACTCGTATTGTCAGTTAATTGAAATTGCGGCATGATATACCAAATCCCCTATGATTCATTCGGCGCCAAGGAAAGGCAGATATCACAAATTCCAAAAAACAGAGATGGCACTGATGGAAGAATAATAAAGCAAATAAAATACGCACTTGCTACAGTACATAGACACAGGGGCAACGATTCAGAAATATCATCGTCTTTGAAAGTAGCGTTCGAATTGAAACGGTGCCTATCAATTTAGTGAGAGATTGGTTTCGGTTGAAAGTGTCGTCAATTTACGATATTAGACATGGAAGTTGAAGAATCTGGAGGACCTTGTTAGAAACTGAAGTTAGGTTTTATTACAGTCTATTCAATAAATTAATAAATAATCGCTGCTGCTCTGGAAAATATAGCTACACGTCTGATTTGATGTATAAAATAATCAGATCGGCAGGCACCTTCTCTGGCGCCGTTTCATATATTGTCCACAGACAATTTCAACGTCATTCAATTAATGACTTTCTGTTTTGGAAATGAATTTGCATTGTATACTGATTGATGAAGAGAAAATACATGGTTATTCCTAAAATTTTGTGCGCTATTTTCTTCAATAAACTGTGGTTTTCTGTGCGTGTCGATCGCTTGCAGCCATGACTGGAGTAAACAAAGTATAAGGAGTGCTAAATTTAATTTCATTATCTTAGGAATTGAGTTTGCACCTACCATTTAAAATCTACAGAGACTGTATGATGGGTATTATCAGACGAGACTCAGATAAAATATGGTTATCAATCGAATGGATGACCAAAATCCTGACGGATTAGGTTTGAAGGTCGTTTTGCTCCGAATCGTGATTTTGTGCATTCATTACTGGCTATTGATCAGGTTTACGTGAATATGTATATAAGATATATGCTTCTGTTAGACTAAACTTGCATTTCCTAAAAAATAAGTAAAAGATAAGTCGGTTTACTACTTTTCAATAAACTAACTAAACTTTGCAACGTATAGACGTACAGAGAGATGAGAGGGGCGAGAGGAGGTTAATCGACAATCCTAAACGTTTGTAAAGTTGAGGAGACATTCCTGTTGTGTCGGAAGAACTTTTTGAGTAGCTTTTTCTCTCATAAAAACGGATACAAAGGAGAAATCTTCATGGTAGCAGTCAATGGTCTTGCTAGCGAGAATTTGACTTCACCAGTTCACTGGAACTAAACGAATGCATGCTGGTAACGTCACCTATTTTAGTGGTGCAATACGACTGATTCTCTTCATTCACATCAAATGTGTTGTTCACTACGTACATACATCAAATTAAGAAGTTGTATTTGTTTATAAGTCATTGACATGTAATGCATGGAATATAGCCATAACTTATATTTACCTCATTAGTTATCGCTGAATGCATGAACAATTAGCAGTGATGTGAGATACAAAAACAAGAGGTAAACGCAAATAGGTTGGACGGTCAAGAACATTGAAGGTAGACGGACGTCATCCACTTTTCTTTAGTTTGAAAATTGTTATTCGGTGTTTAGTGCCTGTCATATATTAAACACTCTCTTAAGATGACTTACCTCATGATGTTGCTACTTGCAGCTGAAAACTGAAGAGATGTAGGAAGTATCAGCAATATCTGAAGTGTGATTCACTCGATGCACGCACTTCTCATTGAATCGATTAATTTAATTTCGTGTGGGTGGCATGGTTCAAGAAATTTTTCTGGTTCGTTTTATTTTTTATTTGGTTATGCTTTGATCGAGACAATATTATAACATTGATAACTGTAAGAAATGTCAGTTGTTATAAATGATTTACGACATGATTTACAACATTCTGAAAATTATTCATCTTTCTATCAAACCGATAAGAGGAAGGGGCGTCCAGAAGCCCGTGATCGAATATCAGCACACATTACGTGAATTAAAGCTGAGTTGAACGGCCTGCAGTTAACCCAGTTGTGCGTGCTTTGGTCTTAGGGCACGATTGGATTGCGGAAAATTAAGTCAAGTACTTAAGCCAAGCTCTCTTTTTCTGGGTTAGACTAAATCTTGTTGGAGAACTCTCAAATGAGCCCTTAACGTATTTTGCCTATAAATCTTCAGATCCGGCGAAATTTGTGTAGTTAACCCAGTTGACATCTCAGCCCTCCAATTGTTTTGAGTGTTTTATTTTTTTTTAGTTGTTATAGTTGTTTTAAGTGTTTTAGTTGTTGTAGTTGTTTTATTGGGTTAGTTGTTTTAGTTGTTATAGAGGCTTTAGTTGTTATAGGTGATTTAGTTGTTAAATGTGTTCTAGTTGTTTTAGGTGTTGTAGTTGTTTAGGTGTTTTAGTTGTATTAGTTGATTTAGGGGTTTCAGGAGTTATGGCTTTTCTAGTTGTTTTAGGTGTTATAGTTGTTTCAGTTGTTTTAGGTGTTTTAGTTGTTATAGTTGCTATAGTTGTTTCATTTGTTTTAGTTGTTTTAGTTGTTGTAGGTGTTTTAGGTGTTCTAGGTGTTCTAGGTGTTCTAGGTGTTTAGGTGTTCTAGGTGTTTTAGTTGTTTTAGGTGTTTTAGTTGTTGTATGTGTTTTAGTTGATATAGGTGTTTCAGTTGTTATGAGTGTTCTAGTTGTTTTGGGTGTGTTAGTTGTTTTTAGTTGTTTTAGTTGTTATTGGTGTTTTAGTTACTATATGTGTTAGAGTGGTTTTAGGTGTTTTAGTTGTTTTAGGTAGTTTAGTTGCTATGGGTATTTTAGTTGTTCTAGTTGTTTCAGTTGTTTAGTTGGTTTAGTTGTTTTTTAGTTGTTTTAGTTGTTGTAGTTGTTTTAGTTGTTTTAGATGTTTTAGTTGTTCTAGTTGTTCTAGTTGTTTAAGTGTTGTAGTTGTTTTAGGTGTTTCAGTTGTTTTAGTTGTTTTAGTTGTTCCTGTTGTTCTAGTTGTTCTAGTTGTTTTAGTTGTTTTAGTTGTTATAGTTGTCTTAGTTGTTTTAGTTGTTCTAGTTGTTCAAGTTGTTTTAGTTGCTTTAGTTGTTATAGGTGTTCCATTTGTTTTTAGGTGTTGTAGTTGTTTTAATTGTATTAGTTGTGTTAGGTATTTTAATTTTTATAGGTTGTTTAGTTGATTTAGGTGTTAAAGTTGTTATAGGGGTTTTACTTGTTTAAGGTGTTTTAAATGTTTTAGGTATTGTAGTTGTTTTAGTTGTTCCAGTTGTTTTAGTTGTTTTAGTTGTTTTAGTTGTTATAGTGGTTTTAGTTGTTTAAATTGTAGTAGTTTTTTTTTGTTGCGTTAGTTGTTTAGGTGTTTTAGTTGTTAAAGGTGTTGTATTTTTTTTAGTTCATTTAGTTGTTCAGTTGTTTTGGTTGTTATAGTTGTTGTATGTGCTTTAGTTGTTTTAGTTGTCTTGGTTGTTTTAGTTGTTCTAGTAGTTTCAGTTGTTTTAGTTGTTATTGTTGTTTCAGTTGTTCTAGTTGTTATAGTTGTTTAGTTGTTTTAGTTGTTCTAGTTGTTATAGTTGTTTTAGTTGTTTCAGTTGTTCTAGTTGTTTCAGTTGTTATAGGTGTTAGAGTTGTTATATGTGTTATAGATGTTTCAAGTGTTACAGTTGTTCTAGTTGTTATAGTTGCTTTAGTTGTTTTAGTTGTTTAGTTGTTTATAGTGTTTTATTTGTTATAGTTGTTTTAGTTGTTTTAGTTGCTTTACTTGTTTTAGTTGTTTAAGTTGTTTAAGTTGTTTTAGTTGTTCTAAGTGTTTTAGTTATTTTAGGTGTTATAATTGTTTAGTTGTTTTAGTTGTTTAAGTTGTTATAGTTGTTTAGTTGTTTCAGGTGTTTTAGTTGTTAAGGTGTTACAGTTGTTTAAGGTGTTTTATTTGTTTTAGTTGTTCTATTTGTTTTAGTTGTTTTAGTTGTTTTAGTTGTTATTAGTGCTTTAGTTGTTATAGGTGTTTTAGTTGTTGAAGATGTTTCAGTTGTTTTTTGGGGTTTTAGTTGTTATAGGTGTTTAAGTTGTTTAGTTGTTTTGGGGGTTTCAGGAGTTTAAGGTTTTTAGTAGTTTTAGGTGTTTCAGTTGTTTTAGGTGTTACATTGGTTTTTGTTTTATAGGTGTTTCAGTTGTTTTATGTGTTTTTGATGTTTTCGGTGTTATAGTAGTTTTAGGTGGTGAAGTTGTTCTGGGTGTTATAGTTGTTTTAGGTGTTTTAGTTGTTATAGTTGTTTTAGTTGTCATAGTTGTTTTAGTTGTTTTAGTTGTTTTAGTTGTTCTAGGTGTTTAGTTGTTTAGGTGTTTTAGTCGTTTTATGTGTTTTAGTTGTTATAGGTGTTGTTGGTGTTATAGGTATTATAGTTGTTTTAGTTGTTACAAGTGTTTTAGTTGTTATAGTTGTTTGTTTCAGTTGTTGTAGTTGTTTTAGTGGTTTTATGTGTTTGAGTTGTTTAGTTGTTATTGTTGTCATAGTTGTTCTAGTTGATAAGTTGTTTAGGTTGTTTTAGTTGTTTCAGTTTTTTAGTTGTTTAGTTGTTTCAGTTGATTAGTCGTTTTAGTCGTTTTAGTTGTTGAAGTTGTTCTAGTTGTTTTAGTGGTTATAGGTGTTCTAGTTGTTATAGGTGTTTTCGGTGTTTTAGGTATTATAGTTGTTTTAGTTGTATTAGTTGTCTTAGTTGTTATAAGTGTTTTAGTTGTTTTAGTTGTTTAATTTGTTATAAGTGTTTTAGTTGTTTTAGTTGTTTAAGTTGTTTCAGTTGTTTAGTTGTTATAGTGGTTTTATGTGTTTTAGTTG
>SDVV010038471.1:0-10730 GCA_016164225.1 Gammarus roeselii
CTATTTCTTCTTTCCCCTTCTATATTATCCTTGGATTACTTGAGATAAGTTTGGGGAACCCAAAAATAATCACCAAAGACTACCTGCCTCTTAATGTCCTTATACTGTTATAGGTGCGGCATCATACACCTACCTTCTTAAATATTGGAGTCATTTAAATATAAGGCCTTGATAAAGGAAGCCTAACTTAACATTCCTTTTGCTCACTTGAGCTCATACAGTAATTAATCACCTGATTGCTCATTATTCAATTATTAATCAAATTACCAAATTGGTTTCATACTTTAATTAATTAATTATATTATTATCACCTGAACACCTAAAAGAGCTTTGCACTCAGACTCCAATGAAAGGTTGAGAGCTTTACACTCTTTTGACTTTCAATTAGATTTGGTTTAACACTCTTGCAATCCAGCCGTACCACAAATACTGATATCCTCCATGTAGGGCCTCGCATGAGGAGTGAAAAGGAAGGTATACAATGTGGGATTAATGATCATAATTGTGGTATGGAGATGGGCCATAGGAAAGACACAGTACGGTCCAAAGACGAAGAAGAGGGGAAAATTAAATTTCATACATTGAGCCAGCATCCACGAAAGGATATTCATGCATGGGACTGAGTGCAATAACAGATGGACTAGATTAAGAAAGGTCGATATCCACCGGAGTTCTGCCGTCAGCCATAGTGAGCTCCACGTAGCGAGCGAAGTTGATCAATCATGTATTTTATCTATGCTCCATGTGTATAGTATTGGAGTTCACCGAGTGATAGACGAATTAGCTCGCCTGCACCAACATCCAACATTCACACTGCTTCGTAGTGACTGGTAGTTATACTGAAGGCGATTAAGTAGATGGTCAAGTGAGTAGGCTTTGTAGAATAAATGAAAGGTTTAAGAATATTTGTCGAGCTGCTCCAAGTTCATTCCACTCCATTAGTGTTTCATGTAATTGCCGCTAGGTGGCACCAAGGATATGGCGGCGCAAGCTGTCTCATTTCTGCGCATAATCTGATGGTTGGGAGGTATCGCTAAGTGTCCTGGGACAATATTGAAGAAAAAAAGTGTGACGTAGAGAAAGGTCACACGAATTAACGAAATTTTCGCATTGGACTTAAACTGTTCTCGAGTAGACGGAAGAGTGCGAGGTCACTAACTAGACCAACTGCTTATTTAACCAAAAGTTAAAGTATCATTTACGGAATTGGAAGAAAACGTTAGAGAGTCTAACTGCAAGTAAAAATTCTATCGTGTTTGTATTTATGCACAATTGAGCAATAAACATCAGCAAGATTTAAACGTTTGTACAGATATGATGCAGCGACAGCTTGTCACCGCTCGGAATGACCGCCGAAACCGTCCGTAGATTTGCCTGTGCTCTGCTCCTCTTCCACTGTTCGTTCATTCATTTCTGCCTCGAGTTCCGCAGCAACGACGTCCATCAGATGATCCATTGTCTTGGGCAAACGCTTTAGAACTTCTTTAAGCTCGGAGTGGACCTGAAACGAAAATCAACTGGAAATGAATTTATCCATATTCGACATCATTTTGGTAACTTGCAGAAAATGGCTTACCACTGCTGCGTTATAACTGCTGTGCAGCAACCAGTCAAAGCTGTTGGGCTCTTCTGCTGACACTGATCTCGGACCGAACTTCTCGCCTGAAGTGTGTGTTCCATCAGCGCTATAGGGGTGAGTTTTTGTATGTGTGCCAGTGCATGAGATGAGTGAGGTGTGTCTTGCTGTTGTCCACTCCGTTCTGGCGGATTTGGCCTAGCTTCTGCATCTGTGAGATTGATTGATTGATTTAGGCCTCATTTCCACCAGAGCCCCAACGTGAGTCATAATAGGCTCCCCCGTAGGGCGCGCGCATCTGTGAGAATATATTATAACACTCCGTTTTTACGCTTATAATGTGTAGACAAAGTGAGTTTCTCACGGTGCGAGCGGCTGGATGGAGCTAACCTCCCCCCGATAATTGCTTCCTTTAGCAAACAGATGTGTGCTCTCGGATTTGGTTACTCGCCGAAGACCGATCGTCAAATGGGGGGTCATCTGTGCCTGTCTGTTGTAACGAGATCGGCAGTTTTGTGCAAGGTTTAGGGTAGCAGCTGGCTATGGCCATGTGTTTACTCTCTGTTGTCTTCATAGCCCTGTATGTATTACAAAAATTGAGGATGAGTCCGTGATTTTCTTGTGGGCCAATAAGAGATATGGAACCGGGGGGACACGCCCCTCAGAGGTTGACGAACGATGGGGCTGCTCCCTGATTGGAGGATTCCCTTCTCACGCAGTAGCGCAAGACGCCTCCCTTTATGCAAGATTGTGAGTCGTGGCAGCAGTTGGGGAATCAAGGCACCTCTTGGTAGACCGACAGTGTGATGTTGGGGACCGCAGGGAACACAACTCATTCACAACACACAGTCTCTTTTTTGTTTATTTTAATCGATTATATATATTAGCCTCCGTGTTCGTGCAATTGTAAACTCATTCAGTATTCATAACATCTAATCATAACAGCTACACACGTTGAGGCTCTGGTGGAAATGGGGCTCAAATCAAATATAAAAAAACTACACAATATTAATCATACACATTTGACTTGTAGCTTGCCCCCGTTTATGTGTTCCTGTTTAATTATTCAAAATAATAAACAAATATATATTGCCCAGTAATTTTAATCCTTGCACCACTTATAAGTCTTAATTAACGACTAGTTACGATGAAGTTTACAACAAATATAGTCACATTTGAAACGATGCTACGATCGTATGCATGATGAGCCTTGTCAGAGTCCAAATGAGAGGAGGGTAACTTCGTTTTAATGCAAAAAAATCGCTACTTCGAACGGTTTTCGTAAGCAATGGCAATTTATCATTGATGCTCGAATTGTCGAATGAAGTTTGGCCAGGCGAATGATAAAATGGAGTGAGTAAAATGTTTCGGGTCATAATTGACCACTTACTCTCGAGCAAAATGTTTTACAAGAAGAGTAACCGTTGATCGCCCACTTCACAATAATTTCTAACCGGAAGATGAGGATTTTATTTAAACCTCATTACAAGAGAAGGATTTCGCTAACGAGGGTGAATTAAATAGTTTGCAAAAAAAGCATTTAGGCACTGTGCACCAATCATGAAATTATCAATCAAAAGCGTTTGAGGCGTTACAATTACTGTATAGAGAAGATTGGGCAAAGGTCACTGATTATACTACGCCAAAACTGAGATAAATGTTATTGGACAATAAATATGTTTTCACATCACATAGTAGACGTTTTATATTTAATATTACCTAACAAGGTTATTACCACGACCTCTTAGCTTATGCTTAGAATAAAAAGTTCACTTCCTTTATTTGCTTTAATTTCTAAAGCGGTGACAACGTAATACCAGCTGATGCTGACGTCGTCCTTTTTCGCAGGCCACCACAGAGTACTGCAGCTTAGCATAGTTCGGACACTTTCACATCTGATTAACTACTGCAGCTCAGTTAAAATTGACAGAAGCAAAAGAAAATCATGTTAATGATCATTTTCCGCTCAATATTCGAACTCATCAGAAATGTAATTGATATTATTCATTAAGAAGCTTTGTCCAGATGTAACACAATGAAAAATGCCTATGAAGTAAAATTTCCCGTGTGAGAAGTGAAGTTTGTTTTTCAGTAGTAGACTGATCATAAACGATTTTTTTTACGCTAACGTACATCGACGCAACAATCCACATATAATATCTACCTACTGGCTCCTACTAATCTGCTCTAATCCTCGTATTTACCTCGAGCAGCGCCCTGGAGGCCCCGTTGAGGTGAAACCTGAACTCCTCGAGTTCGGTGAAGTAAAGCTCCTCCTGACGAGCCAACACTCGCGACACGCGCACCCAGACGCCACCCTCAGGGCTGGGAGCGGAACAATAAGTTAATTTGGAGGATAGGTTAGCATGAGTCGATCTTACCCATCGCAGGAAACAGAGAATTCAATGCGTGATGTATACACTCGAGTAGGGGATCATGTGATAGAACTGAGCAGAGGGCTATGCGCACGAGAAAAGCGCAATACGCACGAGAACATAATGGAAATAGGAGGCTAGATTAGAAAAGAGTTACGAGGTTTCCTAACGAGCTAGAGCCAGCACCCTTCATGCGCCGAAAGTCAAACCACAAACTGTGCTACATCAACTTATGATCATTTTCTTCTTGTAATGTCTGAGTTAGGTTTACAACTGCACAAAGTCAATGTCCTTTGATATCTAAAGGTGCCGCAGGAGGTACAGGAACTCCCAAGGTGTTGAGGCCATATGATGCCAGCAGTCCCCGACTGGCAGCAAGGAGGATTAACACACTACCTACCCTCCTACAGTCCCCTGTGGTGCCATAGGCTATGTGCCCCAACACCTGCTGAAGGGGAAAGATGAAGAAGAGACAAAAAACATGAGCTTTCTGCATGAAATCAACACAAGGTATATAGAATTTTAAGCATGAGAACAGAAAGAATGAAGAGAAGAGGAGGAGTCGAAGGAAAAAGTTGCATGAAAGAAAAAGCACAATTTGACTGTTATTAGCCACCTGAAAGCAGAATAGTTGAGACCGGTGTATGTGTGTGCAATTGCGATTAGGAGAGATGTTAAGAGGGAGTTTTAGATAAGTTAAAGGAAATATGAATTGAACATTAGATGCAAATAAGGTAAATAAAAGTTAAGGATATTCAGGTTGGGAGAGAAAAGGAGAGATCTGTGAAGGATGAAGAAGAGGGAGTCTGAAGGGAAATAAGGGTGTTCACCCTTAAAGTGACAAAGCTTTCTAGTGCACTAGAGCCAATGTCTTTCTGGCACCTAACGTGGAACGGCCGCAGTTGACTTGAATCGCTTAGCAACAGTGATGGTTCCTCGTACTGAACAGTGTTGGAAGCAACGGCAG
Organism: Gammarus roeselii; assembly: GCA_016164225.1. Classification (NCBI taxonomy): domain Eukaryota; kingdom Metazoa; phylum Arthropoda; class Malacostraca; order Amphipoda; family Gammaridae; genus Gammarus; species Gammarus roeselii. The sequence continues at coordinate 4,919 of SDVV010038471.1, forward strand.
CAGTTGACTTGAATCGCTTAGCAACAGTGATGGTCCCTCGTACTGAACACTGTTGGAAGTGACGGCAGCAGTTGACTTGAATCGCTTAGCAACAGTGATGGTCGCTCGTACTGAACACTGTTGGAAGCGACGGCAGCAGTTGTACGCCCGATGCACTGTGAGAAGGATCACGGTCTAGTGAAGGGTGTTTTGACTACTGGATAGAATAATAATTTGAGATGGAACAGTTGCTGGTGCTGAGAAAAAACTTCATTAATGTTCGATTGCAGTTTATGTGCAAAAAACTGCTATCACATGTTACGCGTTGCGCAAGAATATAAATTAGGAGTATAATTTAACATACCCATAAATGTGGAATGATAGTATGTAACAAAACAAAGTGAGGTAATCTTATCAATGGATTAGAGTGTTGAGGCTTCTAGCGCACTGGAGCCATCGTTTTTCTGGCGCCGATTGTCAAACCAGCTAACAGTGGCGCATCGATTTTTTTTATGTCAGAGTTAGGTTTACTACTGCGCAAAGTCAATGTCCTTTACGCAGAGAACGTCTATGGTATGTAACGGTGCCACAAGAGGTACATGAACTCCTAAGGTGCTGAGGTCATATGGCCTCAGCACTTTTCGGGTGGCAATAAGGTTGAACACTACCTACCCTTCTTCAGAGCTCCAAGAATTCGCTGTCGTTTATGAGGTGCAGGGACTATGAGCCCCAAACACCCGCAGAGGGAGAAGATGAAGAGGCGATAAAAAACGTGGATCCCATGCGTGTGATCTACACTAAACATGGAGAATTTCACGCATGAGAACAGCAGGAATGGAAAGAATAAAAATGAAGAGTCGTAGAAAAAGGTTGCATAAAGGTAGGAGTGAGACTTTGCTGTTGTTAGCCACCCGAATGGAGAATATTTAGGACAGGTAAATGTGTGTTTGACTGCGTGTCTGTGTGCGTGTGTGTGTGCACAACGACTATTAGGAGAATTGTTAAGAAAGAGTTTGAGATAAGTTGAAGGAAACTTGAACTATACATAAGATGCAAAATAGGTAAATAAAAGTTAAGCAAATTCATGATGAGGAGAAAAGGGGAGATAGTGAAGGGTGAAAAAGAGGAGTCTGATCGGAAGTAAAGGAGTTCCCAGTTGGGTCGTGACTCCGTGCGGCCGGCAAACATAATAAATGCCTAGAGGACGGTTTCTTATTAATAGGGATCAAAATGACTAGGGTTACATGGTCATTATAAGTCACGGAACAGTACGTCTTTGAACACTCACTCTGCGAAAAGGCTACTTATTCTTTTGGCTGTGTCATCATTGCAGAGGTAGCTCGATGACACAGACTCTCCGCTTGCAGACTTCTCTTTTGAGCCTGAGACTGAGGAAACCTGCGTGGCATAGGCCTCCAGCGACTCGACTTTCGAGTACAGCACAAAGTTGACCAGCAGCAGCACTGCGATGAGCACCAGCAGGAACACGTTGATGAGGAGGCTGCTCCAGCTTGTGACATCTCCTGAAGAGGGCAGCACATATCTCATCAAAGTCCTCAAGAGCGCCTAACGTCAAATGTAGATTGTCGATGTAATTGTTCAGGTAACGTGTGCTAATTACATACTCATCCAGCATGGCTAGCCTGGTTTAAATTACATTCCATCCAGAGGGCTGCATACTGACAGGGTTCTACAGCAATAAATGCATGGAGTTTTTCAACTAATCAGCAGATCTCTGAATGAATAATAATAATAACAATAATAAAAGCTTTATTAACAATCAACACGGGCATAGTATAAGAACTGAGACCTCTTATTTTAGGGTTACAGTGAGAACAAAGTTATAAAATTACCGCACACAACTAAGAATAAGTTGCGGCATACAGTTCAATCCTGCCTATGTGTATAGTAATTCTCTCCATCGCCTAAACAATGACGAGGCAGCGAGCGCATCACATTTGGGGAGTTCATAACTCGAGTCATAAGGCTGTGTGCCGCTTTACGGAACAGTACCTTGATGTGATCTGATTGGTTTTCAGCAAAAAAAACTGCTCGCTGACGTCGAGCGAGGGACCTGCATCAGCCGTCTAAATGTGTCATTATAACTCTCTGTCAATTTCCTCACGCTATATTGAAAATATTTTATCCACATTGCATTACAATAAATCGGGTAACAATATGATTTGAAGAGCTGGATTTTATCTTCCCTTGGTGCAAACAAGAATTTTCGTATCAGCATGTTACCAACTGCATTTTGCCGCCTTGTTTGCTTGGCAACATTCTTGTCATCAGTGCAATCTGCTGTGATGATGTGCCCTAGATATTGAAATTCATCCACATAATCCAGTGCAACACCGCATAGTTTTATCTCAGTCGATAGGCAGAAACCAGGACCCTTCGGTCTACCTAGCATACATATAGTTTTTGCAGTGTTATGTACAATATCTTGAGGTTCAGCAAAATTATTACAGACATAAAGAATTTTGCAATGAGGAGAGAGTTGGTGCTAACAACACCATATTATCAGCATAACTAAGATCGTTAACACAGCAGTTGGCGACATGACACCCTTGGTTTTTACTACTTAGCAGGTACTTCAACTCATCAGTGTACACGTTATACAACAGTGGCGATAGCTGACCTCCCTGCCTAATTCCGTTTATACAATGATAAGTGGCCGATTTCGAACTATCCCATCACACTTAGAATTCTTGTTCCCTGTACCAAAATACAAGCAAGCGCACAATATGAAGAGGGGCTTCTCTCTCAATTAACTTTCTGAACCAAGTCCAATGGTTTACTCTATCAAAAGCTTTCTTTGCGTCCAAAAAACACAGAAAAACAGGCGAGTCTTTACATCTGTAATACTCAACAGTTTGTTTCAATGCGAATATCGCCATTTCAGTTCCATGGCCCTCGTTGAATTCAAACTGACTGTTTGCGGTAGACAGAAATGTTTGCAATCTTGCGAGAATAACCTGTTGAAGAACCTAGGTAATTGAGGTGGCACTAGCAGTGGGGTGATAATTATTTATATCAGAAGGGTCCTTAGTTTTACATTTCAGAAGAGGAATCAGTTACATGCATTACCTCTCTTGGTAGCTCTTTTACATGAATGCAGCCAGAAAGGATGAGAGCAAGCACTGCAGTCAGTCTGTATTTTCACATTTTTTAATACTTTTTTTGGGTTTTTATTATAGTGACTACCACCAATATACACTATCTGAACGCATCCAACCACTCATCGTTCCTAAGAAATCTCCAAAAAGTTTATTCCGCTCATGGTATCTCCTGCACGGAATGATGGCCCCTAAGTTCGTCTCCTGAGTAAGGAGCCTCCCGACATTAAGTGTAATTGGTTCAATATTCGATAACGAGCACGACTCGGCTGCACGCACCTTTTTCTGGAAGGTCTTTCCGGAGTCGCAAGGAAACATCCGTCGATAGGGTCTTGGTGCGCCGTTTTCTTTTTGCCTGAGAATCAAAACATCACAAACAATTGGATTCATATAAACGAACTTATAGGATTCAATTAGAAAGTTAATAGGGATGTTTTGTACTGAACATAGCAGGTATAAGACACACATATAAATGAACTATAAATACAACAGACGAAGAGGGGGGGGGGAGGCGACGTTTGAGCGGCCGTGAAGGGCAAGGAGGCTTTCAGTTCCCGCTTTTCGTACGGCAAAGGAATTTCCTCGGTTGTGCACAATTTGAGTTGTCATCTGGGAAACCGACATGACTCCCTTACGACAACCTCACTAATTGGCATGTGGGAGGCTAATTCTGGAAATAGACAATTTTTATGCTAACCTCACTTGCAAATGAGGCTTGCATCTCTTACCTATAACAAATTATAACCTCACTAGCAAATGAAGTTAAAATTCCCTAACTCGATATCCTCATAATCTCACTAGCAAATCAAGCTAAAATCCTTAACTATATCACCTGATAACCTCACTAGCAAATTAGGCTTGAATCTCTTACCTATAACACCTCATAATCTCACCATCAAATAAAGCTAAAATCCTTTACCTCCTTTTTTCACCTTATAATCTCGCTATCAAATTGAGCTTGCATCTCTTACCTCCATCACCTCATAAGCTAATTAAGCTTGAATCTTTTACCTACATCACCTCATAACCTCACTAGCAAATTAAGCCAGAATCCCTTACCTCCTTTATAACCTCATTACCTCACTACCAAATTAAGCATGAATCCCTTACCTCCTTCATCACCTCACAATCTCAATAGCAAATTAGGCTTGAATCTTTTACCTACATCCCATCATCACCTCACTAGCAAATCAAGCCTGCATCCCATACTTCCTTTCTCTTCCACTTCGTAAGAGCCATAGGTGCAGCATTGCTCTTCTGCTTTTTATTCGAATGAATTCCGATTAGGAAACATTACAGAGACGGAAGTAGGGTGAAGTAGTTTTCGACAGGTTTAAACCTTTGTGCCTTTCCATTTTTTTCGGAAATTCGAAATTTTTCAAATTCTTCGACTTCTCCGAGTTTTTCTGTTTGACCATGAATGGCTATGTGACGCCGCTTGGTTCCAAATGGCGGCCGGGCCCGCTCGGTCGGGAGTTGCCGGTTGATCACCCTCCCTCATTACCTATATAAGGGAGGCCTGCCTTATCTCATCATTCATGAAGGATTGGCAGGTGATCGGTCACACGCATTCTAACTAGCCCACCTGTTGCGGAAGAAGACCCTGAAGGAACTAAATGAAGACCTGATTACCTGCAACCACGAGAGCGGACTATTAACTGGACTTCTTGCGAGATTGCAACCTTGGCTGCCTGCACTTCCTCCACCACCGGGGACAAGAAAAAGACTACTAGCAAGTTGGCTCTTCGCCGACGGCTGGCAGAGCTGGTGGAAGCACTCCATCTTGACCGCGGCAGCATCAAGAAGACCATGAAGAACTAAGCAGCCCACCCTGGCGGTCTTCCGCCCTTAGGAAACGAATGTCAATCACCCCCATACCTCATATCATCTTCATGCTCAACTCTCATCTCATATTTCACCCTAGTGACCCTGCTGGCCCCAGGATGGTAGATTGCCCCCTACTGTGACGGTTCAGCCCCTTAAAACGGGTGCTTATGTTGGAGCACTGGAGAGACAGAAGAGGGGAGGGCATCTCATGAGGGTCAGAGCAGCAGGGGTGAATAGGATAGTGGTACCCACCAGCGCTGGTAGGAGTAGGTGTTAGGTCAAAGCGCTGGTGGCTTGAGTAGGCATCGTCCATTCTCTGATGGCGCTCTACCCCCTCTCAACGATGGGAACATGATTAAACATGTTGGCTACTCTGTACCGGTGGTACATGAGAGCAGGAGACGGACATCAGCAATGGGTTGGTGCACCTCCTGGCTAGTTTTGCATCCAACTTAACTACTGTGAGAATTGACGGGACGGTTGGGGAGGAACACTAAGCTGGACCTTTGTTCCCCTACCCGACCACTGACTTTTTAGCTTATTATAGGGACTTGCACACACCTCCCCACTTTGCCGTACAGATACAGATACAGACACCAGGTCGCATCCCCCAGAAAGGGGGGTGGCCGACGGCAAGGCGCACCTCACACCCTCATACGCTCACACTCACGCAACTTAGCCCTTTTGTGCTAAAGGGTCCGGCCGGTAGCCCCTCAACTTACACTCTGGATCCCGAATGCACCGAGGAACCGTCGTCAGCAGCAGGGTCCGACAGTTTTCACTGGTTTACCCCCGCCGCGTCATAATGGCCAGGCCCCCCCCACCAACGACCATCCCGACAGCGGGATGCCAAGGGCGGGAAAGCACATCAGAGCAGCGTCAAAATC
>SDVV010038472.1:0-10730 GCA_016164225.1 Gammarus roeselii
GTACTGCAGCACGAGCGGCACGCGACTGCCCGTGTATTGTGTACTGCAGCACGAGCGGCACGCGACTGCCCGTGTATTGTGTACTGCAGCACGAGCGGCACGCGACTGCCCGTGTATTGTGTACTGCAGCACGAGCGGTACGCTACTGCCCGTGTATTGTGTACTGCAGCACGAGCGGTACGCTACTGCCCGTGTGCTCTGTTACGGCCTCCCGATGACGTGCCGCCGATCAACGCATCAAAAGGGGGCTTTTCATTCTGGTGTTGTCTGGTATCGTGTTACCTTCCGTTCATCCATAGCAGCTACTGTTTGCTGGGACTGCCCACTGGTAGGGGACAATGGGCGGACAAACTCCCGCGCCCTTCACCGTTACACGTCCTTCCCAAGCACGACGGGAGAAAAACACCGGAAAAGAGAGCTTTCCTTGCCAACTTGCGCTTCTAAGAGAAAACGAGCAACAATTACGAGCGCAGGCACCTCGCTCAGAGAGACGTGGAGGAGATGAAACGATTTTTGAAAATATTCTCAGGCACTTGAACTCATGACGGAATCACTTCCACTCACTATTGCAGAGGTTACAGGCGAGGCTAACATTGCCAGTCCGTGGAGAGCAGTTGCGGGATATTGCAAACTGGTGGAACGAATAAAAATCGAGAGGGGTTCAAGGCACCATTGAAGTTTTGAGCTCCTGAAGCCCACGTCAGGACTCCTGTGGAGATGAACCAGTTTATCTTATCTAATCTAATCACTAACTATTCCTTGCAAAAGCTTCTAGATGTTTCTAATCATTTTGCTCGGCCGTATGATATTGTGTATAACAGTTCAAAGACAGTGTGCATGTTGGTCAGGTCAAAGGGTCCTTAGCGTCACTCCTCGACTGATGTTAAGCTAGATGGTGCCACACTTAGTTGTGCGGACGAATTTCATAACATTTTCTTGGTGCTTATTGTTTCTGCAGATTGCGCTGATGATGAGAACCTTGCAGAACAGACCTGACGATAAAGTGCCGCTTGTTACATGCTAATACGAAAATATCCTTTGCACCGAGAGAAGCTAAAATACAGCTTTTCAAATCATATTGTCGCCCATTTTAGTGGAGTTCACTGCGGAGAGATTCCTCCCTTTGTAATATCGTGAAGCTACAATGAACTAAGAGGGCACTTGACGCAGGTCCCTCATCCGGCGTCCGCCAGCAGGGCGTGTATGCTGAGGGCTCATGGGATCACATTACAGAACTACTCCTTGAGGCGGCCCACAGCCTCATCACCAGAGTGATGGCTCCTAATAATAACATTCACTGCAATCTGCAATGTCGATGCACTCAACATTTCTACTAGGTTAAGTAAAGTGTGTCAAATGTATTACTATGCTCTTGATGTTTCAATGAAATTATTATTATTATTACTATTATTGTTATTATCATTATTATTATTATCATTATTCTTATTAATATCATTATTAATATTATTATCATTATTATTTTTATTATTAACTGCGTCTTTAGAAACCCTCCCCCTCACCTTCCTCCTGCAACGGCCTCCCTACTGTTGGCGAGGAAAGTCAGAAGCTGCTGTAAAAAGCGTACAGCCAACGTGCGCTCCTTGAGCAAACAACTCAAGAAAGTATGTAGAAATGAACTGGATCCCGATGAGAAAAAGATAAACGACGTTCCTGGCAAAAACTGAAGTAGAAATTGGGCGCGTGTGGTCGCCTTGGCTTCCTGTATGAGTACACTGAAGCTGGGGGAGTAAGGGAAGGAGGCTGTTCTGGGAACGCTGCGCTCCGAAAGTGAAGGCCCTTAGAATTTGGTTACTCTGACTACTGTGAGAGTAATTCGTAAAATACATTGAGAGTTCTCTGACTATCGTCTATATTGCGCCCTTCTGCACAGACCTTTGACTACTCTGAGAGTAGTTCGTTAAATACTTTGAGAGTACTCTGACTATCGTCTATGCGGCGCCCCATCGGGCGCTCATCTTCGTGCGTGACGTTGAATCCTACGTAACAAGACCTCACAGTTCCGCGTGACGTTAAATCCTACGTAACAGGACCTCACAGCTCTGCGTGACGTTGAATCTTACGTAACAGGACCTCACAGTTCTGCGTGACGTTAAATCCTACGTAACAGGACCTCACAGTTCTGCGTGACGTTGAATCCTACGTAACAGGACCTCACAGTTCTGCGTGACATTGAATCCTACGTAACAGGACCTCACAGTTCTGCGTGACGTTGAATCCTACGTCGCAGGACCTCACAGTTCTCTCCCTATACCTACTGACATAAGGTTGTGTCGCGTATCATTACGATGACCCTGGCATTATAGAGATGATACCCTTCGTCCTTGAAATTTTCACTTCAGTTCATGAAGGGAGGATTTTGTATTTCATCTTCAGATGTTCTCTGAAGTGTCGTGGAGGTTGAGATGCCTGCGGCGAGGAACTTTAGTCTTACACAGTGAGCAGGCACACCAAACAGGAGGGACAGGGCATGGAATTCAACAGAAAACACACGAAACTGAGCACATATCCCGCGCCTACTACAACCGGCCATGCATATTAAGTTATCCCGCGCCTACTACAACCGGCCATGCATATTAAGTTATAATCTGCGTATTAAATAATGACATAGGCATATTGAATAAAAAATGTGTTCTACCATTAATCTTAAATTAAAGGAAATGCAGCCTTGCAGTGCCTTTATTGTTCGTGGCTTCGTTAGTTACTTGAAGGAACAAATGCATCAGCATGTGACATGTTTACCGTCAGATCTTTTCGTATCGTATCGTTCGTTGCCTTTAGCTGCAAGACCTCATGCATCGAGTTTCCTTTAGAGGGTGCTCAGGATACCAGACTCACCCAATCACCCTTGGGACATCTGAGCGCAATTCGACATCCTGAGGCCTTGAATTGCAGTTGCTAGTACCACGATTCCGTGCATTTTTTGCTTTGCATGGCGCCCTTCCTGTTGGTTTCCGCAGTAGCCATCTGAAAGAATACGTTGCATGACATCTAATCGTTTAAAGTAAATTAAAGAAGCAATGTAATTGTTATTGGTTTGTATTCTAATTGGGTTTCTAAAAATTTAGTCTATTCTATGCTTTAGATAGCTAAGATATTAACATGTGTTACAGCTCGATTCTGTAGTTCTTGTACTACATGTTCCTGTCAGTGTTAGGGTGGCAGTGACGCCAACAAGATGGCAACGACAGCGCATGGGATCGTCAAGGCAGCCTTCTCTGCCTCCCTTACCCTAACATAACTGAACAACTGAGAAGCCGTGATGGACGTGACACTGTATCTTGGAACACTTGTCAAATACTTTGTTCGACTTTCAGGAGCTGAATATAGACAACGTAGCTAGATACTGTATTTAGATACAGTATTCAGATACAGTATCTAGGGACAGAATCTAGATACAGTATCTAGATACAGTTTCAAGATACAGTATCTAGATACAGTATCTAGATACAATATCCAGATACAGTATCTAGCAACAGTATCTAGATACATTGTCTAGATACTGTATCTAGATACAGTATCTAGGTACAGTATCTAGATACAGCATCTAGATACAGTATCTAGATACACTATCTATATACACTATCATGTTACAGTATCTAGATACATTATCTAGGCACAGTATCTAGCTACAGTTTCTAGGTACAGTATCTAGATATAGTATCTAGATACAGTATCTACTACACACAGTATATATACACAGTATATAGATACTTTATCTTGAAAGTTAGTATCTAGATACAGTATTTGCCGAAAACTGGGAGTAGCCAAGTGGTTAAATGCTTAAATGGCATTTTGAGCTACAACAGTTGGACAAATCCACTCTCCTGCTAGAGCCGATCACTGATTAATCCATTCTCCTGCTAGAGCCGCTTACTGATCAATCCATTCTCCTGCTAGAGCCGCTCACTGATTAATCCATTCTCCTGCTAGAGCCGATCACTGATTAATCCATTCTTCTGCTAGAGCCACTCACTGATTAATCCACTTTCCTGCTAGAGCCGCTCACGGATTAACCCATTCTCCTGCTAGAGCCGCTCACTGATTAATCCATTCTTCTGCTAGAGCTGCTCACTGATTAATCCACTCTCCTGCTAGAGCTGCTCACGGAATTATCCATTCTCCTGCTAGAGCCGCTCACGAAATAATCCATTCTCTTGCTAGAGCCGCTCACAGATTAATCCATTTTCCAGCTAGAGCCGCTCTCTGATTAATCCATTCTTCTGCTAGATCCACTCACTGATTAATCCACTTTCCTGCTAGAGCCGTTCACGGATTAATCCGTTCTCCTGCTAGAGCCGCTCATTGATTAATCCATTCTTCTGCTAGAGCCACTCACTGATTAATCCACTCTCCTGCTAGAGCCGCTCACTGATTAATCCATTCTCCTGCTAGAGCCGCTCACTGATTAATCCATTCTCCAGCTAGGGCCGCTCACTGATTAATTTATTCTCCTGCTAGAGCCGCTCACGGATTAATCCATTCTCCTGCAAGAGCCGCTCTCGGATTAATCCATTCTCCTGCTGGAGCCGCTCACTGATTAATCCATTCTTCTGCTAGAGCCACTCACTGATTAATCCACTCTCCTGCTAGAGCTGCTCATGGATTAATCCATTCTCCTGCTAGAGCCGCTCACTGATTAATCCATTCTCCTGCTAGAGCCGCTCACGGATTAATACATTCTCCTGCTAGAGCCGCTCACGGAATAATCCATTCTCCTGCTAGAGCCGCTCATGGATTAATCCATTCTCCTGCTAGAACCGCTCACGGATTAATCCATTCTCTTGCTAGAGCCGCTCACGGATTAATCCATTCTCCTGCTAGAGCCGCTCACGGATCAATCCATTCTCCTGCTAGAGTCGCTCACGAATTAATCCATTCTCCTGCTAAAGCCGCTCACGGATTAATCCATTCTCCTGTTAGAGCCGCTCACGGATTAATCAATTCTCCTGCTAGAGCCGCTCACGGATTAATCCATTATCCTGCTAGAACCGCTCACGGATTAATCCATTTTCCTGCTAGAGCCGCTCACTGATTAATCCATTCTCCTGCTAGAGCCGCTCACGGAATAATCCATTCTCCTGCTAGAGCCGCTCACGGATTAATCCATTCTCCTGCTGGAGCCGCTCACGGATTAATCCATTTTCCTGCTAGAGCCGCTCACAGATTAATCCATTTTCCTGCTAGAGCCGCTAACGGTTTAATCCATTCTCCTGCTAGAGCCGCTCACTGATTAATCCATTCTCCTGCTAGAGCTGCTCATGGATTAATCCATTCTCCTGCTAAAGCCGCTCACGGATTAATCCATTCTCCTGCTAGAGCCGCTCACGGATTAATTCATTCATGGACTGGTCGTGGGACTGTTTTGTGTTGTGTGCTTGTGTGTGCATCGCCCATTTAATAATAAAAGAAGCTATTATATGAACTTGTGTGTTATTCCAATGAAAGCTCCCGAGCATTAGTATACGGCTTATGGTAACAGGTAGACACTTCAAATACGAACATTAGGCCGGATTCCATTTTCTGGGGGATTCGGCCTAGTGTCCGTATCTGTTGTGTCTGTGTTATCATTGCCGTCTGTTAATGTTCGGAAGCTTCTATTGAAATAACACACAAGTTCATGAAATAAGCTAGATTTTTTTAATGTGTCGATTTGTCGATTAGAAGCATACGATACAAAACAGTCAAATTTTTGCAAAAATATCCTAACCTAAACAATATTTGAACAGAAATCGATCGACAAACTTTGTAATTGAATACAGTATTAATAATTATTATGGCCTCAAGAAACCAGATCGTACTCCAGTGCCCCCTTAATCCAGCTTTTCTGTGGTAGTCCCGTCCTACCAGCTGTGCGCGTACATTACGTGTCGTATCAACCTACACCTCAATGTCGCTCACGATTTGACGTATTGACATGATATATAAATCGATACTGATACTCTAGGGCTTTGTATTTGAACATTTCATTTAAATATTTTAATTTGTCATAAAGTTATATAATGTTGATCTTAAAAGTTAGATAGAAAACTTTCAGCAACATCAATATAAATCTTGAAATAAGATTGTATGAAACGGTTGGTTTTGGAAGGCACCAGGTATAGAAAGTAGCCTGGAAATCCAGTTTCTGGTCATGTCTGGAGTTCTTGTTGCCCTCAGCAGAGTTAATCGTATTCGCACACGTCTACGACTCTTTTCGCGCTCCTGTTCTTTACGCGGTCACCATGACTTTGGGTATGCATTGCTGGCTTTAAATTGTTGAACGAAGTAACTACCGGCTATTGCTTTTAACGAAGTAACTACCGGCTATCGCTTTAAACGAAGTAACTACCGGCTATCGCTTTAAACGAAGTAACTACCGGCTATCGCTTTAAACGAAGTAACTACCGGCTATCGCTTTAAACGAAGTAACTTTCGGCTATCGCTTTAAACATAGTAACTACCGGCTATTGCTTTAAACGAAGTAACCACCGGCTATTGCTTTAAACGAAGTAACTACCGGCTATCGCTTTAAACGAAGTAACTACCGGCTATTGCTTTAAACGAAGTAACTACCGGCTATCGCTTTAAACGAAGTAACTACCGGCTATCGCTTTAAACGAAGTAACTACCGGCTATCGCTTTAAACGAAGTAACCACCGGCTATTGCTTCAAACGAAGTAACTACCGGCTATCGCTTTAAACGAAGTAACTTTCGGCTATTGCTTTAAACGAAGTAACCACCGGCTATTGCTTTAAACGAAGTAACTACCGGCTATTGCTTTAAACGAAGTAACTACCGGCTATCGCTTTAAACGAAGTAACTTTCGGCTATTGCTTTAAACGAAGTAACCACCGGCTATTGCTTTAAACGAAGTAACTACCGGCTATCGCTTTAAACGAAGTAACTTTCGGCTATCGCTTTAAACGAAGTAACTACCGGCTATTGCTTTAAACGAAATAACTACCGGCTATCGCTTTAAGCGAAGCAACTACCGGCTATTGCTCTAAACTAAGTAACTACTGGCTGTCGCTTTAAACGAAGTAACTACCGGCTATCGCTTTAAACGAAGTAACTTTCGGCTCTCGCTTCAAACGAAGTAACTACCGGCTATCGCTTTAAACGAAGTAACTACCGGCTCTCGCTTCAAACGAAGTAACTACCGGCTATCGCTTCAAACGAAGTAATTACCGGCTATCGCTTTAAACGAAACAACTACCGGCTCTCGCTTCAAACGAAGTAACTACCGGCTCTCGCTTCAAACGAAGTAATTACCGGCTATCGTTTGAACTATCGCAGACTAATATATCCCTCAACTGTAAGTGTGTTGCCCTTTCCGTGCCCTGCTATGTGCCTGTATCGTTGATCTGGTGCAAGTCACTTACAGTTGCAGAGAACAGTCTGCATTGCAGTTACCCGACTGACCATCATCTGCGAGTCCGTTGCCGAGCGTGGGGGAGAGTTTTGTACCAGCTAGCTAAAAAAAAAATTATTCGCCGGCCGTCTTTGCAGAATGAATTTTTTTACTTGTTACTTTTTTTTGAGGCATTTTTGGGATTATTGCTTATATAGCGTGTTACAGCGTAGCTGCCAACCTGACTGCCTTTCTGTACCAACGGAGTTTATGGGCTTGCCTTGAACCATTTAAGTGACCGGCCCAGAATGTCTCACTTGGGATGAGGTAGGCTCGAACCTACAACCTTCAGCTTCCAATGGAAGTCTTTTGTGAAGAGAGGTCGACACACTACCTACCCGGCAACCGAGCTGGTCATGCGTACAAATGATAGTTCCATACCTTCTGTCTACTTAGGTTTGACTTGCGAATCTAATTTCAAGGTAAATTAATATATAACCAAGCTTATATTTTGTTTGATGGTGCGTTTTACTTAAAGGTGAATCTAAATTTAACAAATTTTAATTTTATGCTGAAAATATGTTGTCCAAATAGTGTTTATGGGTTCAATCTATACGCGTCTCATGCTAGTTCGCTAACGCTTCCTTGCCTGGTTGGAAATTGGATATGTTCTCAGGTAACTGATCCACTATTTTCTTCATTTCATCGAATTATATTTAGTAATTTGGGCTACCCGGTTAGTACTTTATGTTGCGCATCATGTCACTCAACGTACAGCTACTGCAACTGCGTACTTCGGTTGCCGGTGTCATTTTCGAACATATTATTTCTGTGTTCTTCCTTTCCCGCACTCCGTGGCAATTCCAGATTACCATGCAATTATTTCCGTGTTCTCCCTTTCCCGCACTCCGTGGCAATTCCAGATGACCATGCAATTGACATGTTTCAACGAAGTAACTACCGGCAAACTACTGTGTCTGGGCCTACCCAGAACCCGGTGGGATGGGAACCCGCCCTGCGTTTTGCTCGGTGCCCCGCTGTGGAACAGGTTGCAGGGGGAGGGTTTGAGGCTTATACTAATGTTTTGAGGCTAGTACTGATGCAATGTGTTTAGCATTAGTGTGATGCCTTCGAAGAAAAGTTATGCGTCTGTTGGCTACTGTGTCACCTTACCATGTATGTTATGAGATAAAGTTCATCGGCAATACCTTGCCGCGTATGTTAGTTCCATAGGTTAACTCGCTAACCCAGCAGGTAATTAGCCACGTTTGCATGTGATAGCGATCGCATCTACCACGTACGTTAGTTACGTATGTTATGACGGCATCACCTCTCGTATGTTGTAACACAGCGCGAGCCAAGCTTCTCTATTGGACCGAACTTTAAATACATCAATTGTGAGACGAGTGCTCCTAGTGGCATGGCCTCTAAAGGTCGTATCGATGATACGCGTGTAACTGGCCTTGCTTCCATAGCTCATCGGGTTCAACTCATTAGCCCTATTTTATGATAAGACTGGCTCAATTTTTATTGCTTCTTTTATGAATTTCGTAGCCCAGTCCAGTGGATATATTCTCACGTAGTCCATTGGCTCAATTTTTTTCATTGTTTGACTACTAGGCGAAATTTGGGCAAATCCTTATTCACTCCAAAAGTGAGAAAATCAAATATCAATTTGATGATTAATGTACGACGTCTCTGCGACGCAGGGGTGTGTGTCTGGCTGGTCACAGGCGACAGTATACGTCGTACTCGTATCAACTTGAAGTATTCATGAAGAGGGGGGAGCTGCCGAGCTTATAGGGCTGTTTTCAGTGTCACTGTATTATATTATTGAAATAATTGCATAGAAGTGCGGCAGAACAGTGTTAATCTATTTTAAAAATAAAGGGCGTATTACGATAGTTCAAATTATATAAATATGAACATAATTTTGATGATGATGGAATTGAACTTACTTAAAAGCCATCGAAGTTGGAATATTTAGTGTTATTATATCGTACAAATAATCGGCATGAATTGAGAAAGTCCTTAAATATTGTATCAATGCGTATGTCTCAACCGTCGTATACAGTGATGCCAACGTAGGTCTCAACCGTCGTATACAGTGATGCCAACGTATGTCTCAACCGTCGTATACAGTGATGCCAACGTATGTCTCAACCGTCGTATACAGTGATGCCAACGTATGTCTTAATCGTCGTATACAGTGATGCCAACGTATGTCTCAATCGTCGTACAGACAGTGATGCCAACGTATGTCTCAATCGTCGTATACAGTGATGCCTGCGTATGTCTCAACCGTCGTAAACAGTGATGCCAACGTATGTCTCAATCGTCGGATACAGTGATGCCAACGTATGTCTCAATCGTCGTATACAGTGATGCCAACCGTTCATTTTAATTATTCCCAATTATTTTTTATAGATACAGCATTAATTCATGAGATTCTGTAATTTGGTATTTTTTTATGATTGTGTACTTTTTTAACATCCTTTATATACTTATTGGTAGGTAAACACCGGATCTCTAGTGGCAATCCGGTATCCGGCCCTTTTTAAATATGTGGCTGTATTGCCGGGTAGCAACGAGATATCCGACCGGATAGCCGGATAATGCATAACATTATGAATTTATCTACCAACCTTTGTGTATCTGGCTACATAAAGAATATCAGATAAGGAAACACACAGAAAAATAAACAATTAAATGTTTCATGACTATTCCCGATCATGATCATTATCAATCGGTAAAGCAAGAGATTTGTAAATAATATTTTCTATCAATTCAATAATATCATATCCATGTGTGCGCAAGACACATAATGTCATGAACTATAGCAGTTCATAAACCTACTTGTTCATGACTAATTAGGAACACAAGACTTGGTAATAATTAACCATTATTGTACCATTGAGTGCTTCAATAAAGATACCTAATAATAATAATAATAATTATTATTATTATTATTTCCAGCAGGTTGCCCATCCTTTTATGTCGTCTGGGTGTTGTGAGTACAGCACACGGTAGGTATTCTGCTGTGCCGGATTCGATTCTCGGTGACGGTGATGATACTCATCTTCGTGAGCGCAGAGATATCGAAAACGAAGCAAAAACGTACCCTATTTCTGGGGTCAGCTATACTTTGCATGATAAAAATCTCGTTAATGCTTGGATCCAGTTAAACAGTCACCCCTCCCATGGTGCGGCCGGGACGATGATGTATTCATACATTATAGTACACGGCTTGACAAAGGCTTGGAGTTTCACGGGCCAAATGTGCGTATATGTACGTACATTTATACATACCAAGTGTTCGTACAAACATGGAGATCACTGCATGAGACTCGTGAGTTTTTGCGCCTATAATTGGAACAA